>JAOBRG010364015.1:5106-27039 GCA_027574985.1 Umimayanthus nakama | reverse complement strand
ATCCACCTGTTTGGTTAATACTAAAACAACTATCCCCCTCAGTGTCGGTGCCTAGTGAAAAATATTCACCTCCACTTCAGGAGATAGTTGTTAAATATCCACACAAAATAGGTTGTTTAGTATATAAAGAGAATGAAGCAAAAGGTCATAAACAACAATTTATCTAAGATGAAAAACAAAATTCTCCTAACCTGCACAGCATAAAATCATTCATAACTACCTAAGCACAGGGTGAATATCGAAGTAAACATTGTGCATTTCTTGCTTAGGACGGGTTAGTTTCTCTTTAAGTGACAAATGACAGGGTACATGTAGTTCTCAAGCATATATAGGTTACTGGGCCTCAATCATGAATGAGATTACTCACCGTTTAATCATGTATCAGATTCCATGTTTCACACAATGTTTGCACATGTTCTGCAATAGATCACTGTTAGTCAAGTAAAACGATTACTACAAGTAAAAAAACTGATAAGTGAGTTTAAATAAATATTGCATTTAACAAAATTTCATCTATTTAATTACTCTGGACAGAAAGAATGCAAAAAGGTTTTCCAGTTTAAACCCAAACTAGTAAGGGATCATCAACTATTTAATGTACTGTGTAAACATTATTTTCAAGTTCACTGTACTGCTGCTGGTATGCATCTGCTGCCACTTTCCGGTTTTAGTCTCTCTTATACTGTACAATGTACATGTATATCACTATGTACTTGTTTATCACTGTTATAATTAGCCATCTTACCAGTACATGCAATTTAAACACTGAATATTTATTTAAAGTAGAGATAAAAAGGACAGATGCAGTCCAATGATCCTTAATTAATTAAGATCCAGTCACCTTTCCATCTAGCCATATTTGTATATTTATTCCTTCTACACGTAAACTTCACAAACAGCTTATAATATACATTGTTAAAATTTGTTACAAAGTTTTAAAATTAGTTAGTAAAATACTTAGTTTTTCATCATTTTGGAATGAATTCCTGCATTATTGGTGAAAGAGGTTTAAAATGAACTGTGATCACTATACTAAAATATGTGTACATTATTTATATTACCTGTCAACATTTAGAAGACAGAAATCAGGACAGTCTTTCATCATTGCTCTCTCCCCACTCCTCCCCCCTGCTGCTGCTTACCAAAGCTTCTCTGCCATCCCCCATGGACTCACTGGATGCTGAAAACCTGGGAAGAGAAAGATCCAAGCAGATGGACTGTGCATATAGTCAGCAATCTGCACCAAAATCCCTGAGAAAGACGTACCATTCAGAATGACAAAGGAAGTTTCTTTAATTTGCAGAAGATTAAGATCTGGAAAAATACTATTAAAATACTATGTAACTGTAAAAATCTAGTATGTAACTGTAAAAAATAGGAACATTTACTGGCTGAAATTCTTGAAAATTGCCCAGGCATCCAGTTTTTTTGAGGTTTTGAAGGTCAAAAATTGGGACTGACTAGTTACTGATAAAATTGGGATGTTTGACAGGTAATGCATGAATGAAGGGGTTGAATGTGGCCATTTTTTTTTAAATTTTGGTAACGTACATGTAAGTTGGCCATCACACTTGGAAGAGCATAATAAACAATTGCACAATAACCAATGAAGACTGATTCAATCCCTTTTGAAAATATGTAAAATAAATATTATAAAATATACACTTAATTATCAATGAAAAGCCTTGGAGGGGTTGGGGGGCAGTATATGGGCAAAGAGTGGGGATTGGTGTCAGCTAGTCACCCCACACCAAGGGTCGGGTGTAGAAAAGTTGTCAAATAAAGTTGAAGTTAATTCCCACCCAAGGAGCACAAAATATTCGGTCTGCCGATACATTCATTCAGGATGAAAAATGCACCATATAGGCGAATCTTTCGTGACGTCATTGTTTACATTCTGCTTCATTAGCATACACTTTCAGGTAGAGAAAGAAACAAGACAAAATAAAATTGAATATAAATTTTAAGAGAGCTAGTCGAGGAAAATACTGGACTAAACTTTCGGTTCTGTCCATACAATTTTAAAGAAAATATAGATGTTCATAAAAACTCGAAACAGCTGGGTGGCAAAATCGTTAATGAGCCATACATTCTTTGTAAAATTTCCAGGTTTTAAGCACGCGTCACACGAAAACTATTCAACATATCGGCTTCATATTTTTAGACGTAGCTAGTTTTGTGAAGTTCTTTCAATATTCAGAACAAGCGTTTTTGTAGCTCGAGTAAAAACCAGGGTACTGTACATATGCAAAAGACTCAAAAAATGTAAACAAAGATTCACCTATAAGCTTGGAGGCTGTGTGGGCCTGAAAATCACTACTGCATGTGGCTGTTGTAAAGGTAAAAGCCACATAGAACTGGGCCTCAATAAAAAATGAAGCAAACGAGTCAAACAAAACAAAAAACTGAGCCATTCATTTGACAGCACAAATTAAAATATTGAAAAAACATGAAATGTAACTCATTGTTTGCAATAAACCTTCAAAGATTAACATAAACAAAGGACACTGAGCCATGCAGTTGACCGGTGGTAAAGACTGACGACAGACATAGTGAATACTTGGCCAATTTATCAAATCTCAACAAGAAGGAGTAAGAACTTTGTTTCATCCATTTTACCACAATTTGCAACAAAACATTTTGAAACCACAATACACCATAATTGTAAACAGTAGTTTATACATATATACAAATGTTCCACCAAAACGGGGGCTGCAGCCTGTCTGGCCCCTTAAATACACCCACGCCTGATTGAAATAAACTTGTTTGCTAACATGCCATGGATCTGACTGTGATTTCTTATAGCTGCACTGATAGCAATTGAGTACTTCAATGTGCTGTTTTACATGTACGGTTTCATCAGCCTCAGAAACAAAATTAATTATAGTTTCCAGCTGGTTGGTAGCTTTTTATATATGTCTTCACTGTAAATAGCTTAATGTTTCGCCCAGGTTTTTCTCAATTTTAATCGGTTGAATTGCTGGTTCAAGTTTGTTTTTATTTGCATCTGTTTATCTGACTTTTAAGTGTTGAATTCACCAAGCTTGTCACTGCACGCTGCAAACCCGGCCACCATTTTGTTCAATGTCAATTATAATCAGACTGCGGAGCAATTACATGTAACTGAACTGCTCTGATTTGTAATTGCAAGTGTTTGGGATTTATAAACTAAGACACTCTTAACCAATCAGATTGCAGTACTTTTTCTTGGCATAACTATAATATAACAGAAAAACAAAATGATAAAAGCTGTTAAGTCAAATTGGACAACAGTACGAGTTCCCTTAAATTGTACTTTCAATCAGGCAAAACCCTGTGATGTCTAGCTGGTTTCCAGGGCAACAATAGTTTTCTGATGACATCACAAGCAGCCAACATATGATGGATTTTTTAAATTTTCAGATTTTTCAAGCTTGAATTGAATAAGGTGAAAAAAAGTACATAGTGATTGAAATCTGTGTTGTAGTTAGTTTTTACTTCAGTTAAATTTTAATTTTAATTACTATCTTATTTTATTTTTCTAACTAGTTAATTTTGTTTCTAACATATATAATTGAAAAGCTCAGTGCAAAAACAGCCTAAGTGACGATTTTTGGTGACTTTTCAAAATACTGGGAAATTTTGGGGTTTTTTTACAGCTATACTGTATTCTAGGCTAATGATATATTTTTTAAAAAAAAGTCCCATCTAGCAAGGGCAAGAATGCACAGAAGTGATTTTACTCCCTGCAGAGATTATAGGGGTACATGTAACTTGACATTTTTTGAAAGCAAATCCATAAGAATGCTCATCCATTGAACTGGATTGACAGGGGTGGATACAGAAATTTCAGAAAGGTTATATTTCTAACTAGTTAAATCTTGCTGAGTGTCTAAAAGGGATTTCATTTATGGGGTGTCATCAAAAAATAGGGGCTTGGTTTTTAGAGGGGGTTTCAAGAGATTTAAAAAATCTTTGCTTCCATATCTCCTGCCCCTTCTATCTTCCTATCTAGCCCCCCTGACTAATCCACCCTCCCCTCCCCTCTGTTTCGATCTATCCCCCCGACTACTCCTTCCCGACCCATTCCCAACCACTCTACCCCCATTACCCTTTTCCTGTTATTTTTTTTTCAAACAAATACAAACACCACTGCCTGGAGTTGAACCATGGACCTTGCAGACGAAAGCTTCCAAAGCTATCCACTTGACCGTCAGCGCTTCAGAACCCAGCAGTATTATTTTGTCAACGAATATGAATAATTATTATGTGAGTGGGGACCCTGGGACTGAAGCCCATGAAACCAGTAGGGGGAACTACCATATAAAAAGGGCGGGATGCCTGTTGGGAAGTTTTAGTTAAACCCCAAATAGGTACCAATCTAGGTGTGGCTTAAGCTGATTTTTACCCCTAAAAGGTACAATTAGAAACATAGAGACAAGTAATTAGTTTCAATGAACTTAGTAGCAACAAAAATAATTAAAGCTTTTATCAGCCGATGTTTGTATACCTGCCACCTTTTTTGAGGGCGTGACACTTTTAATCGTGGGACTGCCAGGATTTTTTGAAGATGACACGAACTTTTCTGAGTACTCCTGAAGATGCCCAAAATCTTCTGAAGACATCTGAAAACTTCTGAAGATGTCGGAAGTCTTACAAAGACGAAATTTTCAAGAAAATGCTTTAGCCACAGGGGGCGAACATGTTAGTTGGTTTATAGTTAATAATATCAGCAGACTGAGATGAAATGTTCTGGACCAACATGGCTAATTTCTTAAAGGATATTTTTGGAAATTGTATCGAAGGTGACAACACCTTACCTTAATCAATCATGTGTGAGAATTTGGGCCGCAAGCATAATGCAGCGTGAGATAAAATTTTTCAACCCACAGGTGTAAAACTCACACCTTTAAATTCGTATATGTTTCTATGAAATGCCATTTAATTGACCATGGCACCTGTTGTATGCAGATGTAACTATTTTGCTTTGAACACACTTAGAAGCGGTACCAAAACCCAGGATATTAACCCCTAAGAGGTATAACAAGCATACCCACCCCTGTTAGTATAGGGGTCCCCCTTCAGGTCTTTCCCAACACCCCCCCCCCCCATTCTCCCCTCCCCACCCAAGTTGGCAAGTAATGGTTGCTATTATGCTAATGAAAAACAATGTTAACAATGATTTCATCTACATGTGTACTAAACAAACAGTTACCTGTCTGGAAGTGTTTCTTAACTGGCATCGCATTGGCTTTTGTAAACTTGTCCCGTGCTGCAGTCGAGTGAGTGGGTCGTGTTCCTTGCAGTAGTTCACATCAAATTCAAAGTCCTTCACTACTCAGCGCGAGCTGCCCAGCTGATTTTCAATCAGCTTATTAAAATATATGTCCATAATTGCGCCTCTTACAGTCGCACTGACAGTATATGTCAATCTTTGCTTTAATATCTTGGATGACACATCAAAGCTGTCGGCATTGGCAAATAATCAAGCCACTTTCTTACTTTAAATTGAGTTTGACGCGGACAATCACAAATGCTATCGAGGGTTCGATCGTCCATCAAACTGTTTTGATTCTTGCCAAAAACTTGGAGCACACCATCACATCTTTCCACCTGTGGTTCGTAATAAAATACGTTCTACATCTTGTGACTTAGATGACTTTTCTTAAATACTTGTACAGTGATAATACACACCATCGGCCGACATTTTGCATTTGGCTCAGAACTACAAGATTAGTTCCCAGGTCTTCTCCATATTAATCTGGACGCGGGGGGGAGGTGAGATAAACTATAAAGATTTTAAAAGAGCCCGAAAAGTGAAACCAGTGATAAAAGCTATGAAAACTGACCTAGTTTGACCTATCCATCCACGCTTTGTTTGTCTGATTGTTCTTATTGTTATAATCTGTTATAAGCCTGAGATTTTTCGACCAAAACGTGACCTTCCACCCTCTCCTTAAAAGTAAAAGTATTTGCAACCGTTCAAGTGCTGCCATCATGCTTTCACGCACTGTGATTGGAGGTTGAAGCAGTAGTTGGCCAATCAGAAAAACAGAAAAATTCCCGCTCTTTTAGATCTGTCAATCAGTCATCAGAAGAGGTCATCAGAGAGCGATCGAGTGTTCCACCTCATCATTCTGCGGTAGTTCTGTTGGGGAGCAGTTTGCACACTTTCCTCTCTTGGAAATTACAGAAAACATAGTGCGGGAATTGCATTTGCAAAATGTCTCAACATGCTCCGGAGGGTAAGTTCACTGAAGATGAGTTAATTATGAAATGTTGTCTTTCAAGACTTTATTTCAGAGACCTTGGTTAAGTTGTTTTTGCTAACTCGTCAATTTTCTGGTAGCGATAAACGTGCTGCCGTGTTTGTCTTTGATTGGAAAAAAATCATGGCTTTCAGTTTTTGTCACCTCAGCCACTCTGTTTTTAAGTTTGAGTTATTCAGCTTTTCCTTCTTTATTTTTGCGTTCATACTTAATTCATCCTTCAGTCAGTGCATGGAGCTCAAGAAAATTGCTGAGTCAATCTTTTGATTCCGAACAGCGGTTCAAGTTGGCTAGCTTTAACTGAATAAACTTTGATGAAATAATGTTAAAGAAAAAAGGTGAAAACTAAGCTGGAAGTTATTCTCTGATAAATCCAATAATTTACTACACCTTGTGTTGAAAAAAAGTTAGTTTTGAATGATTTTTTCGCAAGCAAAAAGCGGGTAGTTTTGCTGTCAGGTCATTCTAGATTGCAACTCTATCGTACCCGCATGGAGCCAGCGAAAAAGGTTGCAATACTTACAAAAATGTTTCAGCTGTTTGAAACTTGCATCAGTAAGTAGGAGTATCGATGTATGTTATTATCAAACTGACGAACACTGATTTTAAAACTAATGGTAATAACGACAATTCGTTTTGCAGAAACAACAAGCTCAGCCGATTCAAAGCGAGATGCGATGGGAGCAAGGGTTCAGTTGCCGTGGGTATTAAAGCCGAAATTGTTGTTTAATTTTAAACACACAGTTTTACATTTGTTTGACTGATATTTCCTCCTTTTAAAAAACCGACTGGATAGTCTTTCAATAAAAAAAAGAGCGAAAATTTTGTTGACGAGATCACCTGTGCATGTTTGCCGAGCTTTGGCGGAAGCCGCGAAGAAATCGTTAGCTGAAGTCCAGTTTTTTTTATATATATATTTCTTGAGTTTTGGAGTCGTTCAAACTAATGCACTCAAAGACTAACCCATCACACTGTGTTTTGTTTGTTTGTTTTCTGTGGGAATAGAAGTTGAGACGATTCAAAACGAGATGGCGGGAAGAGAGAGCTTGCCCACGGCTAAAAGATCCCTTAACACACTTTACTGAAATTATTTTGAATATTTGAAAGAAAGCAAGATAGTTTTCAATTTGTTGACAAGATTTGACGACAAATCATCTGTGTTCGCTGCGGACTAATTAAAAAGTCCCCAGATTTTTTTGAAAGGTTAAAAACTATTTTATGTTTTTCTTCAGTAACTTAAATTTACACACAAATATGTACATATTCCGAAAGTTATCATAATATTTCTTCGGCAGGAATTTTCAACAACAAGTCCGCTCAATCGACTGAACTGAAGAACCGAGAGCGAGAAGATATTTCCGTCGGGTGAGCAACTTTTAAACGTTACTTTTGAAACACTCACGTTTTTCTTCTCGTTTAATTCAGTTTCAAGTTTGTTTCTAAAATGCCTTTATTTTTCAAAATTTTTTAATGTATTTGATGTTGCTTAACTGATTCACCGTGCTTTTTTTTTCGGCAGGAACTTCGAACAGCACAAATCGGCTCAAACGAATCAAGTCAAGACCTGAGAGTGAGAATTTCCAACAGGTATTGAACGTAACTGCTAAAGAAAAGTTAAGTTTGTTTCAAAAACAACCTCTTTCTTATTTGGTTTTCATATTCAGCCTAATCTCGTAGCCTTTTGGACAAGTTTTCTTAAGAGAGGGGGCAGAAAAACTGCAAATATGCCGGTTTTAATCACCTGTCTGTTAAAAAATAATTCAACGTCTATATGCTCGTTACTTTAAAAAAAAATCGGAATAAACTACCAGCAAAGCGACATTAAAAGATCACCTCTCCCAAAGTATTGAAGCACGACTTTTGAGGTTTTGACCAAAATTTTGAAAATTTCAAAAAAACAGTTTTTATTGCTGATTAAAAGACCACCTCTCCCAAAGTATTGAAGAATGACTTTTGAGGTTTTGAACAAAATTTTAAAAATTTAAAAAAACACAGTTTTTATTGCTGATTAAAAAACCACCTCTCCCAAAGTATTGAAGTATGACTTTTGAGGTTTTGACCAAAATTAAGTATTTTTACCAAAATTGTTTCGCAGTGAACAGTCAATGTAACTGAATCAGAAAAACAAGAAGAATGACTTCCGCTCTGCCTGTCAAACTTCAAAGTATTCTATGTTTTTCTGCCATTAGAACTATGTTCATGAATTGGCATGCTGAAGAATGCCCATGAAGCTATTGATTAACTACCCAAGTAAAATTCAAACAACCAAAATTTCAAACAACCTCAAATGTTCCTAAACTCTTGTGTCTGCATTTATTCACTGATCATTAGAAATGTGTTTCTGCTCACAACACCAGTAACTCATTCCAAGCAGTAACCCAAAAGTGTTGCAAAAAAAATAACGCTATTAGGGAGCAGTCTTAATCTGTGCAAGATTTAGACAATTGATAAGTTTATGAATATTTAGTTTGTTACTTCAATATTTGAATACTTGTTAGTTCATGTAACTATTTGTCACAGACTATGTGAGTTAAATTATTTGTTAATTGTAGATATCCATGTATTCATTACAAGATTATTCAATTACAGTACATCAGTTTTATATTGTAGCAGTTGTTATAGTTGTAGCTGTATTTATAATAGTGACTGTGATAAAAGAATTGCAATAGTAGTAGCAATGATAGAACTAAGAACAGGAAGAAGAAGAAATAAAGGCGAAGAAGAAGAAGAACAACAACAACAACAACAGCAACAGCAAGAAGAAAAGAAGAACAACAACAAGAAAAGAAAAAGAAGACGACGAAGATGAAGAAGACGAAGGAGAGAAGAAGAATGATAAAGAAGCAGAAAAAGAAGAAAAGTAAAAGAAGAAGAAAAAGAAGGTATAGAAGATAATCTTAATCCCCCTTTTTATCACATTAGACTCCCTTGCTCTTGCGTTTGTTGCTATTGTAGTAGTAGTTGTTGTTAAATTCCATAGATGTAGTATCTGTAGTTATAATAGTACTGTAATGAAAGCAGTAATACTTCAGTAATAATAGTACTACTAAGAATAAGAAAAAGAAAAAAGGAAGAAGAGAAAGAGAAAGAACAAAAAGGAGAAGAAAAGAAGAAGACGAAAAAAAGAAGAAGAAAAAGAAGAAAAAATAGAAGAAAAGGAAAAGATAGAACTGAAAAAACAAGAAGAGAAAGAAGACCAAGAAAAAGATGAGAAAAAGAAGAACAAGAACAAGTAGAAGAGGAAAAAGAAAAAGAAGAAAATACGAAAGAAGGTAAGAAACAGAATCCTAACCCCCCTTTTGTACCTATTTTACCTATAGCCCTAATATTCCCCGATTTTTATGCATAACATGATTCGTCTTTTTCTCCTCATATCCCTCTTTATTATTAAACCAAAATTCATGTCCCTTCCACTTATGCCACTTTTTGTATTACATCATGATTCATATCTCTCTGCCTTACCCCCCTTTAAATTATTTTACACCATGAATCATGGCCCTTCCCCTTATCCCATATTTTATATTACATCATCATTCATGTCCCTTCTCTTTATCCCGATTTTTATATAACATCAAGATTCATGTCCCTTCCACTTATCCCTCTTTTTATAAATATTACATCAAGATTCATGCCCCTTGCCCTTATCCCAATTTTTATATTACATCATCATTCATGACCCTTCCTCTTATCCGAATTTTTATATTACATCATCATTCATGACCCTTCCTCTTATCCCAATTTTTATATTACATCATTTTTCATGCCCCTTCGCTTATACCAATTTTTAAATTACATCATCATTCATGTCCCTGCCCCTTATCCCCCATTTAAGTAACATCATGATTCATGTCACTTCCCCTTAACCCCCTTTTTTATAATATATATTAATCATTCATATCCTTTCCCCTTATCCCTCTTTAAATTATTTTACATCAAGATTCATGTCCCTTCCCCCTTTCTCCCTTATATATATATTACATCATTATTCATGTCCCTTCTCTTTATCCACCTTTCCCTAAGTGAATATTTAAAATTTAATTCATTAACTTTAATTTTAGACTTGGGATAGATTACATTAGCTCTGGTTTATTATATTGTATGTTTTAACTTTAGTGTATTTCTAATTTTTACTTTTAGAGGAACTTTAATTTTAGATATTAAGATAGATTATATTAGCTCTAGTTATATATAATATATTTATCTGTTTTTAGCTTTAGTGTATTTTAAATATAAATTTTATTTTTTAGTTTATAATTACATAATATATTATTGTTTTTATAATTGCATGTACATCATGTTCAATATTATATCATGATTCAGGTCCCTTCCCCTTATAATTATCCCCCTTTTTATATTACATCATGATTCATGTCCCTTCCTCTGATCCCCCTTCTTATATTACATCATGATTCATGACCCTTCCCCTTACCCCCCTTTTAATTAATATTACATCATGATTCATGTGCCTTTCCCTTATCCCCTTTAAATTTTACATCATGATTCATGTCCCTTCCCCTTATCCCCCTTTTAAATAACATGATGATTATGTCTCTCTGTTGTATTATATCCTCTTTTCTATTAGATCATGATTCATATTTCTTACCTTCAACCCCAGTTTTATATTACACCTTAATTCATGTCCAATCCCTTCCCTTTAACCCCCCTTTTTGTATTACATCAAGCTTTAGTGACAGGAGCCTTTCCTCTATAAAGATTACATATTAATATTATTATTATTACTATTAATATTATTGTAATTACATGTACTATGTACATCATGATTCATGTCCCTTCCCCTTAACTATCCCCCTTTTATATTACATCATGATTCATGTGCCTTCTCCTTCCCCCCTTTTAATATTACATCATGATTCATGTCCCTTCTCCTTCCCCCCTTTTATATTACATCATGATTCATGTCCCTTCCCCTTCCTCCCTTTTAATTTTACATCACGATTCATGTCCCTTCCCCCCCTTTAAAATTACATCATGATTCATGTAACTTCCCCTTCCCCACTTTTAATATTACATTATGATTCATGTCCCTTCCCCTAGCTAGCTTCCCCCCTTTTAATATTACATCATGATTCATGTCCCTTCCCCCCTTTTAAAATTACATCATGATTCATGTAACTTCCCCTTCCCCACTTTTAATATTACATCATCATTCAAATCCCTTCCCCTTCCCCCCTTTTAATTAATATTACATCATCATTCATGTCCCTTCCCCCCTTTTAAAATTACATCATGATTCATGTAACTTCCCCTTCCCCCCTTTTAATACTTCATCATGATTCATGTAACTTCCCCTTAATTAATTCCCCCCTTTTAATACTACATCATGGTTCATATAACTTCCCCTTCCCCCTTTTAATACTACATCATGATTTATGTCCCTTCCCCTTCCCTCCTTTTAAAATTACATAATGATTCATGTAACTTCCCCTTCCCCCCTTTTAATACTACATCATGATTCATGTAACTTCCCCTGTCCCCTTTTAATACTACACCATGATTTATGTCCCTTCCCTAGGCCTTCCCCCCTTTTAAAATTACTTCATGATTCATGCAACTAGCTTCCCCTTCCCCCCTTTTAATACTACATCATGATTCATGAAACTTCCCCTTCCCCCCTTTAATTTTAATACTACATCATGATTCATGTAACTTCCTCTTCCCCCTTTTAATACTACATCATGATTCATGTAACTTCCCCTTCCCCCCTTTTAATACTACATCATGATTCATGTCCCTTCCCCTTCCCCCCTTTTAAAATTACATCTTGATTCATGTAACTTCCCCTTCCCCCTTTTAATACTACATCATGATTCATGTCCCTTCCCCTTCCCCCCTTTTTATATTACGTGTAGCATGATTTATGTCAAATTTCCCTTTATCCCCTTTTTTATATTACATCATGATTTATGTCCCTTCCCCTTATCCCCCTTTTAATATATAATTATATATAATTTTATCATTCAGGTCACTTCCACTGATCCCTCCTTTTTTATTACAGCATACCAGTAATAAATGTCCCTTCCCCTTATCCCCGTTTTTATATTACACCATGATTTATGTCCAAGTTCCCTTTATCCCTCTTTTTATACTACATTATGGTTCACGACCCTTCCCCTTACCTCCCATTTAATATTATATCATGACTCATGTGCCTTTCCATTATCCCCCTTTTAATATTACATCACAGTTCATGTCCCATTAACCTTGTCAAAGTTTTTATTAATATTACATGGTGATTCAAGTCCCTCTCTTGTATATCCCCTTTTCAATTACATCCTGATTCATGCCCCTTCTCTTGAACTCCCTTTTTAAAGTACACCATGATTCATGTCCCCCTTTTTATATTACATAATGTCTCATGTCCCTCCGCCTTATCCCCTTTTATATTACATCATGATTCATGCCCCTTCCCTTTACCCCCTTTTGATTTTACATCATGATTCATGTCCCTTACCCTTACCCTCCTTTTAATATTATATCATGATTCATGTGCCTTCACCTTATACCCCCCTTTTAATATTACATCATATGATTCATGTCCGTTCCCTTCCCCCCTTTAATTACATGATTCATGTCCCTCTGTTATATATATCCCCTTTTCTATTAGATCATGATTCATATCCCTTCCCCCCTTATCTAATACATCATGATTCACGTCCCTTCTCTTTAACCCTCCTTTTTGTATTACATCAAGATTTATGTCCCTTTCCCTAACCTACCTTTTATATTACAGCAAAATTTATGTCAAAGTTCCCTTTATCCCCCTTTTTCTATTACATCATGATTCATGTCTCTTTTCCTTATCCCCCCTTTGTATAATATTATCATTAATGTCCCTTCCACTTATATTACATCATCATTCATGCATGTCCCTCTCCCTTGTCTCCAATTTTTAAGTTACAGCGTGATTCATGTCCCTTCCCATTATCCCCCTTTTCTATTACACCATAATTTATGTCCAAGTTCCCTTTATTCCCCTTTTTATATTACATCATGACTCACATCCCTTTCCTTTATCCCCCTTTTTATATCATATCATGATTCATGTCCCTTCCCCTTATCCCCCTTTTATATAATATCATTATATTCATGTGCCTTCCACTCATCCCCCTTGTAAATAACATGATGATTCAAGTCCCTCCCTTATAATTTTCCTTTTACTATTAGATCATGATTCACGTCCCTTCCCATTATCCCCCTTTTTATACTACATAATAATTTATGTCTCTCCCCCTTACCCCCCATTTTACATTACAAAATGATTCAATGTGTTCCTTTCCATATCTGCCTTTTTATATTACACTGTACGTCATGATTCATGGTCCTTCCCCTTTTTTTTTAAATTATATGACTCTATTCCCCCTCTTATATATCCCCCCTTTTATATTACATCATGATTCATGTCCCTTCCTTTAAGCCCCCCTTTTATATTACATCATGTTTCATGTTCCTTTCCCTAATCTCCTTTTTAATATTACATCATGATTCATATTCCTCGATCTGCCTTTTCCTCCCTTTTATATTGCATCATGATTCAATATGTTCCTTCCCTCTTTTCCTTTTTATATTATGTCATTATTCATGTCTCTTCCCCTGATCCACTTTACATTACATCATGATCCATGTCCCTTCCTCTTATCCCCCTTTTTATATCACATCATGATTCATGTTCCTTCCCGTTATTCCCATATTTATACTACGTCATGATTCAAGTCCCTTCCCCTTACCTCCCTTTTATATAACATGATTCACGCCCCTTTCCCCCACACAAATATGAAAAAGGGAAGAAAAAGTAATAAAAGAATGAAGAAGAAGCTAAAGAAGAGAGGTAGAAGAAGGACAGAAGAACAAAAAAAGATGAAAATGGAGTGAACAACGGGCAAGAACCACAAAAAAGAACACGACATAGAGGAAGGAGACCAAAAAGGAAAAGAACTAGAATAACAGGAATGAAAGAAAAAAAGAAGAAACAAGAAAAAAGAAGGAAGAAAGGAAGGAGAAGAAAAAGAAGAAAAAGAAAAAGAGGCAGAAGAGTAAGAAGAAAGGAAGATATAGGAAGAATACAAGAAGACAAAGATGAAGAAAGAGAAGAAGAGAAGGAAGAAGAAGAAGAAAAAGAAACAAGAAAAAGAAAAAGAAGATTAGAAGAAGAAGAAATAGAAGGAAAAGAAGGAAAAGAAAAGAGAGAATATAAAGAGAAGAAGACTAGTAGGAAAAAAAGATAGAAGAAGAAAAGAAAAAGAAGATTAGAAGAAGAAGAAGAAGAAGAAAAAGAAAAAGAAAAAGAAAAAACGAAGAAGAAGAAGAAGAAGAAAGAGAAGAAGAACAGGAAGAAGGAAAATATTAAAAAAAAAATGTTCGTGTGTGTTCTGCCTTTTAGAGGCAGGTCCATCCTTACAGTTCCCTTTCTAATGCTTTCCTGTTAATTGATCAATTGGTAAGAGCAACCGTTCTTTATTTTGTCCAGTACTCCCATTCTGGGTCTCCCAGGAAGCCTCCTTCCTTCCACTCTCCCTTCTATTACAAGAGGGAGAAGATCGCTGTGACACAATATATGTTCCAGCCAAGCTCTTTGTCTCTTAATATGAATGGCTGATACGATGGACTTCTTTTCTTTAACACGCTGAAGTACTTCATTGTTACTGACTTTGTCGGACCAAGAGATGTTAATGCCACATTTCGAAGCTCTCTAACTTTCGTATATCATCTCATATCAATGCCCACGACTCTGTGCCATATAGCGGCGTGCTCTTAACAATTCTTTTCGTTAGTTCGAGGCTGAAAGATTTTGTTAAGACTACTTTCCTGTTTGAGAATGAATTCTTTGCCTGGGTTATTATCCATGTAATTACTTTCCTGCATAGCCCCTCTCGTGAGAAAACCAAAACGTGTAACGTGACTAAACTGTTCACCTTTAAGCAAGATCACAAACTCCTAGCTCGCCAGGTCTCTCGCTGATTTTCTTAACCTTGGTCCTCTTTATGTTGTTTTTCATGCCAAGCTCTACCGCAATGGCTCAGGCCTTGCAGTGGCTGCTGTATTTCATCCATCACATACTGAGTTCCTTCGGCCGAGTTGGCTACTGTTCCTTGGTCATCTGTGTATCGCATTGTTTTGATGACACGGCCTCCCACGCGAATACCTTCGCTCACATCGCTTAAGGCATCTCTTAGCATGGCTTCAGCGTATATGTTGAAAAGTACACGAGAAAGCAGTCACCCTTGACTTGTGCCACGACCAATCACCGCTACACTTGTTAATACCTCTTTCACCCTTTTAGAATTTCCAGAAGTTTCAACCGAAGCACACATATACATCCTTTTCATGGTCTTTGAATCGTTCACTGAGAAATCTCACAGCAGCAAAAGCCTCTCTTGTGCCGACACCTTGTGCCGACAAGGTACTTATTGGCCTTAGTCTCTGTTCTGCTTGTCGGTACACGGAGAATAATTTCTTAGCATCTAATGTAAGGCTTATGGTTCTGTACACTTCAAATCTTGTAGTTTGTGATTTCTTCTCAATTGGTACTGTATGGGCACCGTTTCTAGCCAGTCTTCTGACCACACTCCAGTCCTATATATCAATTGCTGTAAACCTCTACAAACGTGTCAACTCCAACTGCGCCGACTGCTTTCCACATTTCATCTGGTATTCCATCTACTCCTTCCAACTTGCCATCTGGTAGATGGTGTTTGGCCTTAATTATTTCCTTCTTTATGATCTCGGGCCCTAATCTCATTCTTTAACTTTCTAATACACCGCTTTGCCCAGTTCGTGTTTATGTTCTTCCATTTCCATTTCTCCTCCATTTTGCCTACCATTTGTTCAATTGTCCAATATTTTTGGACTTTTTCCTGGTTTCTTATCCAACATTTTTCGCATCGCTCTCTCAACTGCACTTTTTAGATGATTCCATGTGTTCTTTATTGGATTCTGGCTTGTACCTTTTGGCTCTTTTTGTGTTGCCACTTCGGCAAGTCAAGGTACATAATGTTGTGCTGGCACTAAAGCAAAGTAACACAAAGTCCTGCTCAACAAACACGCATCTCTTCCATATGCTCTCGTCATTAAAATGATTTTGTTAAGAGTTCTTTCCTGATTAACAACGCTTTCTTTGCCGGGCTTTTCTCGATCTAATGTCGTTCTTCCAGTTACCGTCCTGGTTCATTATGCTCCCAAGATAATTGAAATGTGTCACTTGGTCCAGCAAGACCACAAAATCGTCGCCAGGTCTCTTTCTGAGTTTTTTCTTTTTTATCTTGGTGTTCTTTATATTGATCTTCATGCTATACTTTACTACAGTTTTCTGCATTTTATCAATAAAGCATGTGCTAAAGTCCTTCAGCCGAACTGGTAAATGTTGCCTGGTCGTCTGTGCTCTGTTTGGATGAAACGGCCTCCTACATGAATACCTTCTTTCACATCGCTTAAAGCATCTCTTCAGCGTATGCGTTGAAACGTATAGGAGAAAGCAATCATCCTTGCACTTTGCCCCATGTATAATCTCTCAATCAGCAGCTGATCATGCCAGCTAACATCGATTGATCTTAGAATCTCCAGAAATTTCACCCAGTTAACTCTGCCGTAGGCCTTTTCATAGTCTACAAAGCACACGTATATATCCTGTTCATGGTCTATGCATCGTCCCCCGAATAATCTCTGCATCAGTAGCCTCTATTGCGCCAACACCTTTCCGAAACCCAAAGTGATTGTTGCTAAGGTCCGTATGGCCTTATTATCTATTCTGCCTGTCAGTATAAAGAGAATAAATAACTTTCGAAGAATAAACTGTAGAGTCACAATTCTGTGTTCTTCACACCTTGCGGTTTGTGATTTCTTCTCAAATGCTACATTTATCAGCAAAGATTCTTGCCAGTCTTCTGGCTACTCGCCAGTCCTATACATCATCATCATCATCATCATCATCAGAGCGGCCTCAGCCGAGCTAGTCCTATACATATATTACTGCAAAGTTCTACAATGTACAAACGTGTCAACTCCAACTTTGCCGATTGCTTTCCATATTTCAACTGGGATTACATCTGCTCCTTCCGACTTGCCATCTGCTAGATGAAGTATAGCCTAAATTATTACCTCTTTTAAGATTTCGGGGCTTAATTCTAACCATGGCTCTAAGGGGATGTGGTCTGGCTGCTCATCCTTGCCGTTTAGTTCCTCTTTGTACTCTCTCCTTCTTTCTTTAAACTCTT
The DNA here is from genome assembly GCA_027574985.1 of Umimayanthus nakama. Classification (NCBI taxonomy): domain Eukaryota; kingdom Metazoa; phylum Cnidaria; class Anthozoa; order Zoantharia; family Parazoanthidae; genus Umimayanthus; species Umimayanthus nakama. The sequence goes on along the minus strand of JAOBRG010364015.1, from coordinate 9,563 downwards.
CCTGGATCAGTCAACATATTTCCGCCGTTACTTGACACGCTTTCTTGTTTCTTGCCTCCTCGATTACTTTGACAGAGCTCTTTAACTTTTGCATGCAATAGATCTGATCTTCCTTTTTTTCAGTTCTTCTAGCTCATTGCACTATCTTCCCACCATTCAGCTCGCGCTTTGTCCGTTTCTCTGCGTAGTTCATTGTTTAACTTTCTATACACCGTTCTGCCTAGTTCAGTGTTTATATTCTTCCATTTCTAACTCTCCTGCATTCTGTATACCATCTGTTCAGAATTCCAACGTTTCTTGGACTTTTTTCCTAGTTTCATATCCAACATTTTTCTCTTCGCTTTCTATAACCGCACTTTTTAGGTGATGCCGTGTATTCTCTATTGGATTCTGGCTTGTACCTTTTGGCTCTTGCTGTGTTGCCACTAAGGCAAAGTCAAGGAATATACTGTTTTGTTGCCACTAAAGCAAAGTCACACAAAATCCTGCTCAATAAACACGCATTTCTTCCTATTTGGTAAAAAGTTCTTAACTTACTATTTTTGCCAGGCTACTCTCGATTTAATGTCTTTCTTATAGCGCCCGTCTTGTGTCAAGATTATTGAAATATGTCTCTTGACTTAACTCGCCACTGTCAAGCAAGGCCAAAAACTCCTCGCCAGGTCTCTTGCTGATTTTCATAACTTGCCCTTCTTTATGTTGATTTTCCTGCCATACTCTATTGCAGTTTCCTTGGTTTAATCGTTATCTGCTGAAGTCCTTCAGACGAGCTGAATACTGTTGCCTTGCCATCTGTCAGTATCACACTGTTTTCATGAGACGGCTTCCCACACGAATACCTTCTTTCATACCGCCTGAAGCATCTGTTAGAATGGCCTCTGCGTATATGTTGGAAATTACAGGAAAAAGCGATAATGCTTGTCTTGTGCCACGACCAATTACTGCTGCATTTGTTTAGCCGTACTTCATCCTTACTCTTGACTTTTGACTCATATATAATCTCTCAATCAGCCGCAGATCACGCAAGTTAACGTCGATAGATTTATGAACTTCCAAAAATTTCATCCACTTAACTCCGCCGTAGGCCTTCTCGGTCTACAAAGCACACGTATACATCCTGCTTATGGTCTATGCATGGTTCACTGAGTAATTTCATAGCAGCAATAGCCTCTATTGTGCCAAAATCTTTCCGAAACTAAAACTGGTAACTGCTAGGTTCGTTTTGGCCTTAAACCTCTATCTGTTTCCAGTACACGGAGACTAACTTTCAAAGCATGCACTATAAGGCTTATGTTTCTGTCTTCTTCACATCTTGTGGTTTGTGATTTCTTCTCAATTGGTATAAGCACCGATTCTAGCCACTCTTCTGGCCATGTTCCAGTCCAAAATCACATTGATGCAAAGCTCTATAAACGCGTCAATTCCAACTGTGCTGATTGTTTTCCACATTTCAGCTCTGGGATTCTATCTGCTCCCTCCAACTTGCCATCTGCTAGATGGTGTACGGCCTTAATTATTTCCGCTTTTAAATTCTCGGGCTATATTCCATCTATGTTCACTTCTTCTTCCGCCTCTAAGGGGATGTGGTCTGGCTGCTCATCCTTGCTGTTTAGTTCCTCTTCGCACTTTCTCCTCCTTTCTTTAAACTTTTCTGGATCAGTCAACAGGTTTCCATTCTTACTTCACGCACTTTTTTGTTTCTTACCTCCTCGATTACTTTGACAGAGCTCTTTAACTTTTGCATGTGTTAGATCTGGTCTTCCTTTTATTTCCAGTTTTTCTCGCTCACTGCAGTGTCTTTCCCGCCACTCAGCTCGCGCTCTGTCCGTTACTCTGCGTAGCTTATTGTTTAATTTTCTATTCACCGTTCTGCTTAGTTAAGTGTTTTTATTCTTCCATTTCCAACTCTCCTCCATTTTGTCTACCAACTGTTCAAAAATCAAAGGTTTCTTGGACTTTCTCCTTGCTTCAAATCCAACATTTATCTCTCCGCTTTCTATAGCCGCATTTTTAACAGATTCCATGTAATCTCTATTGGATTCTGGCTTGTACCTTTTGGCTCTTGTTGTGTTTCCACTCAGGCAAAGTCAAGGACTACACTGTTTTGTTGCCACTAAAGCAAAGTTATACGAAATCCTGCTCAATAAACACGCATCTCTTCCTTGGCTCTCGTCACAAAAAACATTTTAAAAGTTCTTTACTGTTTGAGAATGCATTCTTTGCCCGGCTATTCTTGGCTTAATGTCTTTCTTACAGTGCCTGTCACTTGTCAATAGGCTTCCAAGATAATTGAAAGGTGTTTCTTGACTTAACTCCCACCGTCAAGCAAGACCAAAATTTCCTCGCCAGGTCTCTTGCTAATATAACCTTGGCCTACTTTATGTTGATCTTCCTGCCATACTCTATTACAGTTTCCTGGATTTTAATCGTCATCTGCTGAAGTCCTTCAGCCGAGCTGAGTACTGGTGGATGGTCATCTGTGTATCACACTGTTTTGATGAGACGGCCTCCCATTCGAATACCTTCTTTCATATCGCCTAAAGCATCTCTTAGCATGGTTACTGCGTATGTGTTGAAGAGTAAAGGAGAAAACGATTATCCTTGTCCTGTGCCATGACCAATTACTGCTGCATTTGTTAAGCCATCCTTCATCCTTACTCTAGCCTTTTGCCACGTATAAAATTTCTCAATCAGCCGCTGATCACGCCAGTTAACGTCGGTGATTTTAGAACTTCCAGAAGTTTTATCAGGTTAAATCTGCCGTAGGCCTGCCTTTTCGTAGTTTACAAAGCCACACGTACATATCCCGCTTATGGTCTATGCATCGTTCACTGAGTAATCGCATTGCAGCAATAGCCTCTATTGTGCCAACACCTTTCCGAAACCCAAACTGGTCGTTGCTAGGTTCGTTTTGACCTTGAATCTCTATCTGTCTGTCAGTACACGGAGAGTCCCACAGTCACATTGCTGAAAAGCCCAACTGTGCCGATTGAATTCCACATTTCAGCTCTTGAATTCTACCTGCTCCTTCCGACTTGCCATCTGCTAGATGGTGTATGGCCTTAATTATTTCCTGTTTTGAGATCTCGGGCTATAACCTATTCATGTCCATTCCTTCTTCCGGCTCTAAGGGAGTGTGGTCTGACTGCTCATCCTTGCCGTTTAGTTCCTCTTTGTACTCTCTCCTTCTTTCTTTAATCTCTTCTGCATCAGTCAACAGATTTTCATCCTTACTTGACACACTTTCTTGTTTCTTGCCTCTTGGACTCCTTTGACAGAACACTTTAACTTTTGCATGAAGCACATTTGATTTTGTTTTTCCTTCCGATTCTTCTAGCTCTGTACCGTCTCCCACCACTCAGTTCGCGCTCTCTCTGTTACTCTACGTAGTTCATTGTTTAATTCTCTATACACTGCTCTGCCCGGTTTCGCGTTTATGTTCTTCCATTTCCATATCTCCTTCATTTTGTCTACCTTCTGTTCAGAAGTCCAAGGTTCGTTTTGGCTATAATTAGATTCCTGCTTTCACAGAATTCAACTAGTATGTCCCTCTCTCATTTCTTCTGCCAAGACTAATACTTCCTGCAGCCAGGCTATGGCTTCCTTCTCCTACTACTGCGTTAAGTCTCCTAGGGCTATCTGGTAGTCAGTACCCTTTCTAAGGTCGAGTATTTCTTCGATATTATCATACATGTCTTCTTCTTCTTCCTCCAAATGGTTGTCGGTAGCATAACTACGACGGCACCCATGGTATCAATTGGATCACCTCTTAACATGACCATCAACAGTCAATCATTGTATTGCTTCACCTTTTCGACGCATTTTGCCGCTTTTTGGTCAGTCCAGGCGCTGGACAGCTCCTGTTTTTCTACTTGTACCTCCAGAGTGAATCACACCAACATTATCTTTAATAAGTCTCCGCTGCCCTTAAGGCGCATTTCGATAAGGCCTAAGCTCTGCAATCTATGCCTGTTCATTTGATATTTGATGTTTCTAGCTTTTCGTCTCTCCACATCGTTCTTACATTCCATGTACCAACTCTAATCTTCTCATTTGGGGGATTACGCATGCTGACGACCTGAGTAGCGCCGTTCTCTCTCATGCTGCACGCAACACCTTGCCTCGCAGAAGTCCCGTTAATGTCGTGTTAATATCACTCAGTCTATCAGTCATTAACTATAAGGAAACAGCGGAAATGATATATGTATTGTAAGAAAAATACAAAAGGCAAAAACAAGAAAATATACAAGAAGAAAAAAATGCAAGAAGAAGAAGAAGAAGAAGAAAAAGAAGAAGAAAAAAGAAGAAAAAAGAAGAAGGAACAGAAGAACAAAAGCAGAAAAAGAAGAAAAAGGGCAAAAGATGAAAGAAGAACTTTAAGAAAAAAATAAAAGAGAAGAGGGAGAAGAAAAAGAAAAGCAACAAGAACAAGTAAAAAAAGAAGAAAAAAAAAGAAG
>JAOBRG010363993.1:0-12363 GCA_027574985.1 Umimayanthus nakama | reverse complement strand
AGCGGGAGCGTTGTCCTATCTGGATTTCTTCAGGTTTGTAAGGTTATTTACCTATTAAGATTACTGAGGCATACATTAACGTTATTAGCGCTGTTTTACAATAACGTTTTTATCGCTGCCTTTACATATATAAAGCGAAGGATTTGATTTTTCGTCGAGCGTTTTTGCATTTTCACACCAGCTTTTACCCACTTCGGTTTGTTTGTAAGCGTCCTCGACCACACTTCCTAACCTTTGGTTGTTACTGGAATATTTCAGATATTCTCAACCGCTCTAAATAGATACAATTTTAGTCTTTATTTATGCACTTTTTTTTTACATGAGTTCCACCATAGATTCAAAAAGATATCGACAAGAATACGGAATCTTTGAGTTTAATTATTAGTTAAGTAAAAAGCACAGAAAATGGCATGTTGACGAAATACTCCATGCGTTTGTAAAGCCTCCAATGCAGACGCCTTGGTTAGTGATTTTAACTTTTATTTCAGAGACAACATAGTGGTCTGTACAGTTTCAATTGGGAGGCTTTAGAACGGACGTATAAGCAAATTTAATTTTTTTGAAAATTGAGGCTAGATAAGTCAAAGGTAATTCAAAAAGCTATCAATTCTCATGTAAACCAGAATAAATTGTTGTCGAGAAAGATTCACTGAAATTTTGTTAGTGACCTTGAAAACTAATACTGCTTAAACGAACTCAAAAATACCGCATGTGCTAGTGATCCCTTTCCAACCTTAGTGCACCACAAGTCAACCATTAACAGTTTAAGCACTTTTTTAATCAACTGTTAACCGGAAAAAGCCCTACAATCATAACCGACAATCGTCAATTACCATTTATAACACAGCAAGGCTTCAAAAAATATATCATAGACTGTCATGTGTGCCATATCAGTTCAATAGAAATTCGAATCCTGAAAAATCATTTTGAAGCTAATTGCTTTGACCATTAACTAAAATTCCAGCCTCAATAATTTTATTGAAAAAATAAAGTCATAAAAATTTGAGCTAGAACACAATCGATTTCAATTTACACAGTATTCAATTTTTATCTTTAAATTGAATTTTACCCATTCATTCAATAATTATTTCAAACAAAGCGAATACTATAACTTTGAAGTCACACCTGATTTTAATTTACACCTCTTGGGAGTTTAGTTTTAAAGCCGGCACTGGATCCGATACCGCCAGTTAAATCGGTGCAAGAAGAACAGCCACAAAATGAATGCGCATTAGGCGACAGTATTTGAGCAGATGAATAATACAAAGCAACAAATCTGGCCGTAAACAAAAGGTTTCATTAGAAATACTCCCGTTTAGTAAGACAATCTTAATATTTACTGTAAATCCAGTTGTTCACGCTCATTAGCCTCTTTCCATCCAGGACAGGTGAGTCGCCAAACAACATTACAAAAGCAAAGACCAGCTTTTCGCGCACTCAGATACTTTCAAGTCCTGAAAACACTGGAAGGGATTGGTTTTGTTTACAAACATAACAGGCAAAGATGTCGAGCAACTTCACTGAGGTATATTTTTTTGTTAATATTTTTCTAGTGAATATTCCTGGTAATCTGTTTCGTCAGTGAAGTATTGTAAGCACAATCCAAGCTACACGTGAAATTACTGAAATACATTTAAGGCCTTCGGGTTTGTTTTCACTGATATAAGGGTGTTGTCAATTGGTCTCTCAAGTAATTTTTATTGCAAAGATATTCAGAATATTTTAGGGGGAACCGAAATAAGCGGTACAAAGACCATCTTGTGAAAAACAATTGCCACATATAACTTGAAAAAGGAACTGAAACCTGTGGGCTAAGTTGTTTGGATACAACACAACGCTTCACGCCTGTTCAAACAGCTCCGCTTTTAAACGCGAGCTTGAGTCTTCAAATCCATGTCAAAGAATAAAGTGAACATTGACATGACGAAAAGCGAAGAAAAACGCTTCACATATCCGCTAGTAGTCTCAAACCGCAGTTGCTATTGACGTTTGAAAATGTGGAAAACGCTTTCTTATGGTACGAATTGTTAGCTAGTTGTTTCTGACATATGTTTTAAGAAAAGAAACATTTTTCACTTCAAAATAAGAAAAATTATTATCCAATAAAAGATTACGGCCACCAACAAACATTAAAACTTCAATTCACTGACAGAAATATATTTCAAAATGATAGAAACCCTTGGCTTCGGTTAAAACTGATTCCATGTAATAATGATGGTTTTTAAAGACGACAACATGTCCAATCAATCTTGCCAATCACTTCAAAGTTAACAGAAACATCTCCTTGACAGATTAGTTTAGATTGCTTTTAGTGTTTTGTGAACAAACTCGTTTACGTGGTTTATCAGACGGCCCTCAGTTAATGCTTTATGAAAAGCATCTAGGGACATCTGCCATGCCTGTGACTTGTGAGTTGCGGTAAAAAATAATTAGCAGGGTCATGCGATATTTATTTCTTTCCGCAAGGTAATTATACTCATTCTTTTATGTTTTAGTTGGTTTTAAGATTCACAGCTTTAGTGTTCCAATAGATTAAAAAGATATGGCTTTAAAAACACAAACGCAAACCCAAAGAGGAAAACGTTCCAGTCTTACTAGTTGTCTTAGTTTGTATATCCACACACGGAGTAGCCATCAGGCGATGTTGCCAAAGCATGGGCATTAAATTACAGTATCTCACCTGAATACAGTACGTAAAATTAAATATCAGCCTTATAGCATGTTCTTAGCATGTTCTTCCATTTTGTTACAAGTGCCAACTTAAACAAATTTCAAGGTGTGGGTGCTATTGGAAAAGAGCACAATATGCACTTCAATAGCAAACTACGTTACATTAGAATGGCGTTACGTTTTTAAAAAGCTTCAAAATAATTTAAAAGATAGAAAGCTAAGGAAAATTAATTTGACTCCCAAACTATAAAAAGAGAAGAAAATGAAACGTAATAAGGGCAAAAGCTGTTAACGATTAGGATAAACAATTTACGTTCCGCTTTTTTAATGTGAAGCGCACGCAGTTTGATAGCCGTTTTTTTTAAGTTTTCTTTTTTGTATCAGTTGTATACTTCTTGCAGGAAGCTTGTAAAAACAAAGCTTTCATATAATATATAAGAATGGAAAATGATATTTGGCTTTGATCATCAGAAGATTGATCAAGGATGTTTGCTTTCTTTATTCTAACTTGCCACAAAGGGTTAGTGCTGTGAGAAGATGCATACGTTAGTTTTTATTGTTTTTTTTACTACAATATAAACACTTAAAATAAAATAACAGTCTGTTCACAGTCCATAAAGAGGTTGCCAAAGTTTGGTTTCTACAGTAAAGACAACGCTCTAAACTCTTTGATTTTCGTTTTGTATTCGAAGTACGTGAACGTTATGTACAAGATTATTCTTAACTCCCCAGTATCTGATAAGAGAGTAGATTAACTCGATGTTCTTGGAGTGTGAAAAGAAAAGTATGTTACTCTCAAGTTTACTTAAGTTCGCCTTTGTTGCTTTGAGAGCATATCGACATCATAGAAGTCGCAGTGCACTTCAAGGGCAGGTGTAACCACAGTGAGCCCGTACAAAGCGTTACCAATTAGGACACAGCCAAAGTTATTTTATTCGAGTAGAGTGGCGTGCTAACTACATGTGCTCTCATGCGCTCTGTTTGGTCATAAAAAAGTAAAAGTTCACCCATATTCACTTTTCAGTGCTCTTGCAGACGCGCATGGGCGTCTAACGTTTTTCTCCGCGCCTATATTTTTAAAGTTATTCAGATAAAAACAAATTAATTTTGAAAGTGGTATTTCTTCTTTGGGTTTATACTAAAACACTTATTACCCTCGCCGTTTGCGCTCGCAAAATTATGAAAGGTTACTGTTTTTGAATTGAAATAGCTGCTAAATTATTGCCCAAATCCCTAAAACGTTGCTACTAACAAAAGTTGCTTATAACCCTCGGCCACCGTCTCTAATGCGCCCAAAGACAACAGGAAGACAAGAAGTACCGCGTGGTATTATTCAATCGGAAATTAAAGCACGTGACTTTCTATTCCCCTCAGAATTACTGCAAGCGTAGCACAGTTATATTGCCAGATATTATTCCTGTTCAATATTATACTTGTATCATAACTCGGATATTTCATTAATTTGTGCATTTTTATGCATTAATGCACACTGCGAATGAAACCCAGGCCTCTGGTGACCTGCAGGCAGTGATAGTGAACTGAAGATGACTGAGGACGAGGTTTAACATTTGAGCACCATCAGGCAACATTATTTTGTCTTCTCAACAACCCGTACCCTGCTAAGCAGTAATACTTTTACAGAAATGAATGTTTTATTTCAAAACGTTAACCGCGCTTTTATTTTTGTGATTAATGATTAAATATATGATTATCACTGAAAAATTGCTCAAAGGCTGCTCCGAAAGTCAAAAGTTGCTCAAGGTTGCTAGAATCGAAAAAACTTTTTTCAAAACGATAAAATGTATTTAAAAGTATCCAAGTACAATATGTTCAGGCCTATTCACCTCCACTTTCACTTTGTTTATCATTATTTGACAGTAGGTTGTGTTTCCCGCTGGAACTCATTTCCCGCTAAAACGCGAGTCCTTGGAAGCTATTCCTTGTCAAAACGCGAGTCCTTGGATACTTATCGTCCCTAAAACGCGAGTCCTTGGAAACGTATTCTTGATAAAACGTGAGTCGTTCGAAACTTTATCTTGCTAAAACGTGAGTCGTTGGAAACTTATTCCCGCTAAAACGTGAGTCCTTGGAAGCTATTCCTTGTCAAAACACGAGTCCTTGGATACTTATCCTCCCTAAAACGCGAGTCCTTGGAAACGTATTCTTGATAAAACGTGAGTCGTTCGAAACTTTATCTTGCTAAAACGTGAGTCGTTGGAAACTTATTCCCGCTAAAACGTGAGTCCTTGGAAGCTATTCCTTGCCAAAACGCGAGTCCTTGGATACTTATCCTCCCTAAAACGCGAGTCTTTGGAAACTTATTCTTGCAATAATGCGGGTCCTTGGAAACGTATTCTTGCTAAAAACGCGAGTCCTTGGAAACTTATTCCCGCTACAATGCGGGTCCTTGGAAACGTATTCTTGATAAAACGTGAGTCGTTGGAAACGTATTCTTGATAAAACGTGAGTCCTTGGAAACATATTCTTGATAAAACGTGAGTCCTTGGAAACGTATTCTTGCTAAAACGCAAGTCCTTGGAAACTTACTCGCGCTAAAGCGCAAGTCCTTGGAAACTATCTTGTTCCCGCCAAAACGCGAGTCCTTGAAAATTTATTCTTGCTAAAACGCGAGTCCTTAGATACGTTTCCGCGTTAAAACGCGAGTCCTTGGAAACTTCTTCTTGCTAAAACACAAATCCTTTGAAACGTATTCTTGCTAAAACGCGAGTCCTTGGAAACTTGTTCTCGCTAAAACGCGAGTCGTGAAAACTTATTCTTGTTAAAACAGTCCTTGGAACTATTTCTTGCTAATACGCGAGTCCTTGGAAACTATTTCTTGCTAAAACGCGAGTCCTTGGAAACGTGTTCTTGCTAAAACGCGAGTCCTTGGAAACGTGTTCTTGCTAAAACGCGAGTCGTTGGAAACTACTCAATGTCGTAAGATTGCGGTGTAATTCACATTTATTCTGGAAAGCAGATGATAGGATGATAGCAATGAGATTGGTACGTATATAAACAGAGTTAAATGTCGGGGACAGCCTTTCAAAGGTTTTTACAGACACAAAACTTGCTAAAGGAAAAAACTATTCAGTTTAGACTGTCAAAATTGAACATTACTTTTGAGTTGCGGCAAAGCCCACTTACAGCAAGCAAAAACTAAATTGTAACTTTAACTTAAAGTAACAAAACTGCAAAAATGATTTACTCAACATACGTTTCTTTTTTCCAGATGAACACAACTGCCAACGCTACTCTGCCATTGCAGCCAGTGCCAAGAAGGTCTTGCCCGTTTCTGTTCACGGTGTACTTCAAGCTCATCCAGACCATGGTGTACTTACTGCTGTTCATCTTCTCCTTTGTTGGAAATTCTCTGGTTATTGCCACAATCTTGCAAAACCGCAGGCTACAAACGATCATCAATTTCTTTATTCTAAATATGGCAATTTCTGATCTCCTGACGCCTCTCTTTGCCTTGACACGAAGAATCAAGGATGTCTTCTTCCCGTACGGGTTGTGGACGCTAGACGGAGTGTTGGGCACAATCACCTGCAAGTTGGTTCCCTTCGCAGAAGACACGTCCGTTGCAGTTTCTGTTCTAACTCTCGAGATAATTGCCGTTGAGAGGTTCTTCAGTGTCGTGTTCCCGCTCCGGAGACAGCCAATCCACAGCAGAAAGAGATGCTTTCTCGCAATTGCCTCCGCGTGGTTGATAGGCGCTCTGTTCCCTTCTATATATTTTTACAAATACAAGATTTACGAGATTCAAGGGAAGTCGTTCTGCTTCTCCAGCTGGCAGCCCGCGTTCAAGGATGCTGACGCATCACAGTACGAGTTTACAGTCTTCCTTGTTTCCTTCAGCATGCTCCCTTTCATAGTTCTGACCAGCCTCTACTCGGCCATTGTCGTCTCTCTTCATCACCAGAAAGCAAACTTGCACCTGGCCCCAGAAGAGACACAAAGACGCGCCAAGAAACACAGACGAGTCACCTACATGTTGATGACGGTGATTGCGGTTTTCATAATGACGTGGTTGCCCATAAACGTGTACGGGTTTCTGGCCGTGTATGTCTGGAGGGGTCTCAGGCCCAGCTGCGAGTACGCAGCCCTGGTGTACAGTGTGCTCTTTCTGTCCTACTCCTACCCCGCGATCAACCCCTTCGTTTACTACATCTTCAACGAGAGCTACCGCAGGGGTTTCAACGATTTACTCTGCTCCTACAGATGCTGCAGAATATGTTTCAAAAACCGCGGGTTAGCAAACGCAAAGGAAAGCATTAACACGTCGCGATCTGTTTTATTTTTGTCGATGCGATCTCTTGCAAAGGAACAAGGACTGACCAATCCGAACTCAGCAGGGCCTTCAACGTTACAATGATTGCGCAATCAGAACTTTGCTGGACCTTCAATATTACCGAACGATTGAGAAATCAGTGCTCAGCTGGACCCTCCATGCTACAACAAGTGACCAATCAGAACTTAGCTGGACTCGCAACGTTACAGAAGTTGACCAATCAGGGCTCAGCTGGACCCTCAATGTAACAGAAAGGAGTAAATCAGAGCTTAGTGGGACGCTCGATTGGCAGCGAGTTTCGTAACTGACATGAATTTCTTAACCCTCTCACTCCCGCGTGTTTATAAACGTCTATCTTTTCTTTATGGCATAAAGTAAAAAGACGTTGATTTGTTGGAAGAAAGAAACTAATCAGGCGTTCTAAATCTTTAACATGAAGGGCGAAATTCTGCTGACTTTTTAAAAGTAGGAGTATGGAGATAAGTAACAAGGATTAATAAATACTTGGTTGTGCTGGGTTATGTCAATGACAACCCCCTAGTTTTGCATGTGAGGAGGGCTTCCAAAAGTGTGCAAATTTGTAACTTAAGAAGTAAGTCAGTGATACCGGGATAGATTGAGATAAAAAAGGTATAGATATCTAGCCGCAACAATGTGTAACACAGTCAACAAAAAAGCACCAGGATATCTTCAATGCTTTTCACAAAATCAAAAGGTACTCAAGATCATTCAATCAGAAAAGTTCTCAACAAGTATTTCGTTTAAGCTTGCAGTGTGTGTGCTATTTTACTTTTTATCACTAAAAAAAGAGTTGGCATAGGGATAGGTGCTGATTACCTTGAACAATCTTTGGGCTAACCGAGCCAAGCAACAAGATCGTTTGATCTCAAACACGCTCTTTTTATAAGAACAAACTTTATAAGAACGCCAAGGCTGAGATTTGTCCGAAAATTAAGAACAAGCTACTTGAGAAGAAGAGAGACTGAAAATGACCAAAGGACGCACAGAAAGACACTTACGGTTCGTGCAGTTCTACACGTAGAAGGGAAAATTACAGATACGAGAAAAAGTCCTAGGGACGTACAACTGTTTCACCTCAAAACCCGACACAGAAGCACTCAAAAAGATATCTTCAAAGAGGTGCAGTAAATTATAACTCCCTTCCAGTCGGATCAATGCGCAAACTCGAACTCAATTTTATACATTTTTCTGTTCTTGGTAAATGACACCTTTAGCGATATCTTGCACAATATATCCTAAACAAGCACGGTGACCCCCGATTTTTTTCGCTCACTTGTTTGAGCGTTCAGTGGTCTCAGGTACTTAAAAAATTACAAAAATCTATTCACAGAAACTTGAAAAATAGTTGAAAACGATTTTCTTTTAAAGCACAAAAACGTCGCCTTCTATGTACGTAACCATGACAACGTTTCTGTGTCCTTTCCTGCTCGAAAGTCCAAGATTGAACTTAACATTGCTGTGAAAACTTGAGATATACTCAAAGCTGCTTGTTTTTAAAATTGCATTGTTGCATATTTTAAATAAAGACATGGCTTATATTTTTTTTTGAAAGAAAACAGACGTATCTCATATTTCGAAACAATAAACAAACACCTGCTCTTTCACATTAAGGGTGGTACGTTTGATTAGCTATAGCTCTCAAATGATGTTGGGCTCCCCCCTTTTTATTATGTATTTTGGATTTACAACTCACGATAGGCAATATATCGGCAAAGTTTGAAGAAAATCCATCGTAAGGTATAATTTTTTGCACAACCCACTAAGATATGAGGACTCGAACGCAGACAATTTAGCAAACGACTCCCCTGCCCCACATAAATTAGGATAATGCCGATCTGTAATAACTTTATTTCGACCGTAAAACATTTCTAAAGCATTGTAAATGGGACTCCTGACTCGATTAGATTTTACTACATCTGTACTGACTGGAGTCTCAGCACAAATACAATTTGTAAATTATCAACTGCAAAAGAGTGTAAATAAAATGTTGTTGTTGTAGGTTTGTACATATGTGCAGTTTCCTTTCATAAGAAAATACATTAAGCTGGCATTAAACATTACAGCGGTCAATTAATAATTAATGATCTAAAAAGATCCGCAGACTTTGATTGGACGCCTTCAGAAGGTAAAGCACTCCATTTGGGAACAGTTCTTACGAAAACTGAATATTTGGTACGTTTGATTAGCTATAGCTCTCAAACGAAGTCGGCCAGCTCCCTTTTGTATTACGTGTTTTGGATTCCCTCGTGATAAGCAAAGTACTGAAAAAAACTTGAAAAAATTTATCGAGCAATTTTTTTTTCAGGATAATGACCTTAAAGAAAAAAACTAAATCGTTCTTCTTTCTTCGGTTTTCTAATGAGTCTCAGTTGAGATCTGCGATCATCGATTTTACGCTGCTTGTTCTCCCACAGTCGTTTAGCGTGAATCTTGCTGCTCTACGCTGCACTGATTCGATGGTCTTGATGTCTTTTCGAGTTTATAGAGTGACCAAGTGGAAGTACTGTGTTCCAACTGTGGTCTCACCAGGCGTAGGAAAGCATGCTCCTTAATCTTTCTAGAACACTGAGACAAACTCCTCTGTAGGATGCCCAGAACTCGATTAGCACGTCAACACATAGGCCTCAGGTCCCTAATCACCACAGTGGGGGTGAACAAGGTCACAGGAGTAACTGAAAGCTGCCTAAGCAATCTCAAAACATTCTGAAAAATTTAAACATTTTGTAAATCAATGGTAGTTCCAACTCGGTAAAAAAACTTGCAACTCTGGATTAGCTTTACTCACTGTGTTGTGAAAGTGAAATGGCCAGAAACAGTGACCTTGATTGGCTTAAAAATAACGTGTGGTGTGATATTGACCAACCAGACAATACGATTCAGTGACCTTGATTGACTTAAAATATCGTACGATGTGGTATTGACCAATCAGACGGCAACTTGTGAAGGTGGGAGGGGTTAACCAGTTCTTACCGGTTCAACGCACCCGGACTGAAAATTTGGCCAGACTGACGGGATTATTATCTTGTACGATGTAAGATAATCAGGTTGAAAACCGGTCACACATTTGGCGCTAGCAAAACAAGGTCATCTAGGTATAGGGGGCGTGGTTATTCGCATCCCACCTGGCCCAGAACTCTCATTCTCCTACCACTGATTATGTCGCTATCGTGGTATGGGCTCGATGCTGAAAAAGCATATTTCATTTAAGGCCTCACTAGTGTCTCACAGGCTCTTTTTCTCACATCCTACGTTCAAAGTTTCAGCAGTCTTATGACAACGCCTGATGTTAGGTTAGCCTTTTAGGCCGTGATGTCCAAGTAACCCCTACCCCCACCCCAAGCGTAGTTTGTTGTTGATTTTCAAGCCCAAGTACTTCTGAGTAGTCTCCGTTGAAGTTTGTTCAGAGCCCTGGTTGCACGTGGAGATACTAGGGTTGCGCTTATTTGTGATGGATAATACCTTGCACTTGGCAGTAATGAAGCTCACGTGTCAGTTGTTTGACCAGTTATGTAGATTTTTTCAGATCTTGGTCCAGCGCTCTGTGGTCATTGCATGGGTTGATCGGACGATGCACACAGCAGTAACGCATCTGCAATTTACAACGTCATGGATGAAGACGAGTAGCAGGGTCGGCCCCAGGAGTGGGCCCCGAAATGGAGCCATTGACCACAACAAATCAAGTTCGGTGTTTGAGGAAGGCTTCGATCCATTTCTTTGCCACAATTAAATTACGCACCGGTGAAATTCTAAATTCAAAATGCACGAGCTCCCCCAGACGATACAAAACGACATTTGAACGTTTTTTTTCATCCGTTTTTTAAAATAACTGATTTTTTTTTAGTTCCTTCAGGTGATTTCCGCAAAGTTCTGTTTATTCCTCGGGTTGTTTGAATTGTGTTGGTATGTTTTCAACAGTATACTTAATATTGGGGCCATAAGTTAGAAAACTGTAATTGGTTATTATGTCACCCTCCTTAAATAAAGTTTATTGTATTGTATTGTATTGTATTGTATTGTCCACTATAAGATTCCTATCGATAATTTAATTTTTGCCTGATGGCCCTTTTCCGTTGCTATGAACATTGCTTTAACTAATTTTCCCCTTTCTTCTTGAATCGGCTGTGATGTATACCTTTGAACGACTTGTCTTGTCCTTGATATTATGACAATTCGGCCGGAAACATCAAATTATTTCTTACAGCCTTAAAACTTGGTGAGCAAATGGGAATACCTGAAGATTAGTTTGGTCCTGATCCCCCAAATACTGAAAGGGTTGCGATAAAGATGGCACCTAGAACTGTTACAGGCAAATTTTTACGGCTAAGTGTAATAACGGGTTTATTACATTTAGGAACAACGGTTTGTCACATTTAGGGCCAAGCTTTACAACATTTAGGGCCTCCATTACATTTAAGATCAATCCTGTATTACATTAAGTACCCAATCCGCATTAGAACCTTTATTACATTTACAGACATTTATCACATTTGAGCCTTCTACAACTCAGCTTCTTATCTGTGTGAACAGTCATGTCCCAGGCAATGCAAACGTCTCTTATCTCTGCGACTGCCAAAGGCTAATTGTCGTACTTATCGGTTCATTATATCCCGTACTTTTTTTAAAATGTCGCCACGTGTACTCCCAAGGCCACTTTGTCATGGCGTTTCTTGTACTCGCTATGAGCGAGCCTCTTATATCAACTGATAAAATGTCTTACAGTTTCATTGGAATTCCCACACAATTTACACAGTGGTGTCTCTGAAGTAGTATCTATGCTTTGCTTGATCGAGTTGTCATGGCGCTTGTTGTACTCGCTATGGGCGAGCCTCTTATATCAACTGATAAAATGTCTTACAGTTTCATTGGAATTCCCACACAATCTACACAGTGGTGTCTCTGAAGTCGTTTCTATGCTTTGCTTGATCGAGTTGTCTTGGCGCTTGTTGTACTCGCTATGGGCGAGCCTTATATATCAACTGATGAAATGCCTTACAGTTTCATTGGTATTCCTACACAATCTACACAGTGGTGTCTCTGAAGTCGTATCTATGCTTTGCTTGATCGAGTTGTCTTGGGGCTTGTTGTACTCGCTATGAGCGAGCCTCTTAAATCAACTGATGAAATGCCTTACAGTTTCATTAGAATTCCCACACCAATCTACACATTGATGTCTCTGAAGTCGTATCTATGCTTTGCTTGATCGAGTTGTCTTGGCGCCTGTTGTACTCGCTATGGGCGAGCCTCTTATATCAACTGATGAAATGCCTTACAGTTTCATTGGAATTCCCACACAATCTACACAGCGGTGTCTCTGAAGTCGTATCTATGCTTTGCTTGATCGAGTTGTCTTGGCGCTTGTTGTACTCGCTATGGGCGAGCCT
>JAOBRG010363982.1:0-12364 GCA_027574985.1 Umimayanthus nakama | reverse complement strand
ATACCAATGGTGGTGTTTTGTGTCTGGTTTCCCATCTCCCCCCCCCCCCCCCCAAAGATAAATTCTATTTAGATACAAAGTTACCACTCGAGGCATTTCTCCTACCTTTATCAGTTATTATATTTAGTATCCGTGCGATAAGAGTCTCAGCCCCCGTCGGACAATTCTCGACCAATTGTAGCAGCTCTGGTGACGTCATGCCGATTGCACGCACCTACGGTGAGTAATAACGTTAGAAATCATAGTCAAAGAGCTCTTTGAGTAAATTCGGAATGCAGTAGGTGAATAGGTCTATAGCCCAAATCAAAGAGCCGCTTTTTAATAGTTCCCAGTCCAATTCACGTGTCCACACATCAAATACCACTGCCAAAAGTTACAGTAGAGTGAAATGAGCCCCCACAATAATTCAGAATGCATTTCATGCATTCCGAATTAAAAACAGAAAACACCATTGTGAAACTGAATATTCTTTATAAATTGAGCTACCAGCGACAAAACTAACTCGTTTTTTTATTTTCGAAATTTGTTTTCATTGTCTTTTTATTCTCGATTTGAGAATTTCACAACTCTTTTTACTACTCTTCACAGGTGTTATCAATACTTCGAAATATCAAAGTATTACATCTATAGTTGAATCTCGGTTAGCTTCTTTGTTTTATGTTTTTGTTCTCAGTCTCTTTGTTCGTTGGCCTTGACCGTGAAAAAAGAAATAAGGTGCAAATGAACAACAAAACCATTGCACGGTCACAGTTCGTTCAATATAAACAAAAAAAAACTTTGTACATTCCTTTCGAAGTGGGTCACCTTTTACTCTACGAATGAAAGATCCCATTGGATAAAAAACAATATAAGTAAACCAAACTTATATCAAACGTGTTAAAGAACACAAACCTAAACAAAAGAAGAACCATCTGTAGAGATGGAGAGTGAAATAAATGGAAGAAGAAGGAAAGTAAGTTGTCAAAAAGTGTCAGTTATTGCTACTGTTATTGTTCAATGACCAAATGAATGCTTCGTTCTTAGAGTGGAGCCTCACTGTTTGCCGTGTTTTGAGCTTAACAACCAGTCGGTTCTCTCATAATCAATCAACACACAAAGCCTGGCCGCTTTCCATTTGTGCCGTCTGGGAGGTCCGAACAGTCGGTTTATAAACGGAACGTACAAGTTCTTAGAACTGTCTCTGACCAGAATGGCCCTGCTCATGGGTCAGAGCCGCGTTCTCCCGCTCCGGTCGGCCAAAGCGCGCGAATTTGGAGAGTTGTGGCGGGAAAATTGTACGCGAGCTGCTTCGACCTTTCCATCTGAACCGGCCGGACCGGACAATTGGATAGCGACCTTAGCGGCTGGCATGACCAAGAGAAGGAGTTTCGTGTACATACGGGGTGCTCCAGGTGACGAAGGATAATTCTCTTAATCATCTGTGAAGAGGCCGTGTAGACAACAGCCAACCTGGAATGACAAAAAGGGGAGTTTTTTTACCACTGAAAAACCAGAACATGTATTAGGTCACAGGATTATAACGCCTTTTTAAACTTTCTTAATTTTTTTAATTTTGATTCCGTATATTCTTACAATCATACTCGCACTTCAAAACGAGCCTCAACCATGGAAGGCGAACCGACACCATTAAAGTGCACAACACATGCTTGACGTCAGGTTTATTTTTCTGCAATGTTTTATTTAATCCCCATAACTAAAGGAATTTTTCCAATCTATGAGTAGACGAGTGCAATTTGTCAAGACTTTATAATATCGCCCTTCACCAAGCTGACCCAAGTCTGACGTTAGTCAGATTGAGTGACGTCAATTACGAGCTCTTACACCGAGGAAGAACTAGTTTAACTTTTAGACCAAAAAAGAGGAGAATGTCAGTTGGCTCGTTTAAAAGTAGTTTAATGCTTACTCGTGAAACAGCTTGTGGTTTTGCGGCAACAAGGCCAGGTACAGGTACAAACACAGCTTGATGGAATCTTCTGTCCACTCTCCGGCTGCAACGTCTGAAATGTAATATAAGAATGGCGGCAAAGTATAACTTAAAGCGGAGGTGGCATTTTGGATAACTGTTAGCTGCTTCTTTCTACTTAAATTAACGTTACTAACTAAAACAACGGTTCTGCGTTGGCACATTTCAAATTTATACAGAAATAAATTTGAAATGCCTTTATGAGACTGTTTCAAATTTCCTATTTTCTAATTAAACAAATATATAAACGGCTCCGAATTAGATCAGATGTTCATTTTTATAAACAAAAGGAATCTGGCAGATAGTTAATGTGAACCCGATGCTGGGAGTATAAACTAGGATCACTGTCAATCGAGGAAGTACATACCAGTATCTATGTCAACTGGGGAGTACACTCTGGTATCTACGTCAGTTTGAGGAAGTACACGCCAGTATCAATGAAATTTAGGGAAGCACATACCAGTATCAATGTCATCTGAAGCAGGAGGCGTTGGAAATTCTGCTAGTAGCTGCTGAAGCGATGATAGAGCGTAGTTCTGAAGAAAAAACGAGAACGAATGAAAAGATCCAAACACAGGTCTAACTTACATTTTCTTCCTTCTCATTTTACAGTAAATAGAACATGTAAGAAAACAAAAAAACCCTTCCAGTCTAAGGAACGACAGTCTTTAAGACGTTAATAATCGTTTCTGCGAAGCTAAAACTAACAATGAAAGCCACACTCTTACCTCAATCTCCTGACTGAGCTCTGGTTTACTGTGCAGCTTCTTGACAGAGTGAATGGCCTGTACACGAACCTGTTCCTTTTCGTGCACCGTCAGCTCCAACAGAACCTGCAGGTGCTCGCACTGGGTGGCCGGTCTTTTAACAATCAGTTCTCTCAGGGTGGAAAATCCAACTTGAAGGTGCTCCTGCGAGAAAAGAGTATATGGATTCTCTGATGAGATATGTTGTGTTGAGTTCCGTGGTATGTTGAGCTACATTATCCGTAGTCATATTTCATGGCCTCTTGCTGCGGAATATACCTTTTTAAGAGCCACAAAATCTTTGATACCCAATGTTGAAGCCCAACTCAGAACTGTACATTTCAGGAGTTTCAGTTCAAGCATCAAAGTTGCTTAAAGATCGTTCTATCTGTACTGATAACGAGCATAGTTTGTCCCAGACGAAAAGAGCGAAAAGTAAACCCTATTTCAGACTAAATCGGGCAAAAAACCTTATGGGGTCTGCGGGGCATACTCGTCTGGCAAATTTTAATCAGAATGCCCTGCAAACGTTTGTACCACATTTCTTTCCTGAACAAGAGGCTCATTGAGCATTTACTCGTGGTACGAGTGGAGACTGAAGTTAGGTTGCATTCATTTATTTTAACTCTTGAAGCACCGATGTGTATGCAAACTGTATGTAACGACGGAAACAATAACTTGTTGAGAAACACGGCAAATAAGTCGAAAAACACACAAACTACTTCCTTAATCCGATCTCCACTCTCACAAAATAAAATTGCGCGATGAAAAAGGGAAAAACAATTGGGACGATCCGACTTATCATATCACCACCAGGGGCACTGACCGCGTGGGACCGGGGACAAATCCCAAATATGGCATGCAGTCAATGGACCGAATCGCTAATCGCGACATGAAGAAAAAAAAAGAAATGGAACCCAAACTTTGACTCGTGGTACCACGAGTAATTAATCACAATACGAAAGCCAGAACATATATAGCAATTAAGTAGGTCATCATAATATTTACAGCGAGAAAAAAGGAATTAGATTAACGAAGCCCCATGGGTTATAAACGTGCCTTACCATATCTTCACAGTATTTCCTGATAGCGTCCAACGCACCACTCGTCAGAAGAGGGGCTTCCAATACAATACGAGTGAAAAGCCTGAAAATAAAAAATTCCAGAAGGAATTCCACTCCAATTATTTTTATGACTCAAACAATGCAGTTTTGTATGCTGCAAATGGGGACTGATTTTATTCAAATGCCTGCAGAAAATTAAAGACGTTTACAATAAAAAAATCGCCATGACAGAATTAGAGTAAAATTTGTGCTGAATCTCACAGACAAACTAAAAATGGTTGAAATTGAAACTGACAGCCGCATTGACGTCCAGGAGTGAAATAAACAGTTTGAGTTATGATGCTCGCATTCGTTTATAAACCAAAACTCTTAAACAATTTTTTCACCATCATTTAGAAAATTTCATAAGCTTTCCACTGGTATATAGGTTTACGGGTGTTCAATGCGTATTAACGAAGTTACATATGGAAAACTGAAAACACCGCTCAAAAAGAATGGTAACCTTAACGAAAGTGCCTTGAGAACTGTAATCACAAAATGTCTGTGGTAGTTTTCCATTTTCTGAGCATTTTGAAGATGTTGGCAAGTTGGCGGGTTTCCATGGTTATAACGTCATTTATTTCCTTTCGACCGCTTACGTTAAAAATTCATGAAAAACAAAGTAGTTCTTCTACAATTTTTTTTTCAAATATCGACAATAACGGGTACAAAAGATGTTCAATTGTAAATTTGAGCAGATTCGGTTTCTTCACTGACAGAGACAGTAACAAACGGTTGAAATTTTAGTTCATGTTTATGAACTTCGAGTCTACAATTTCCAAATATACAATGTTTTATTTCTGATGACGGTTCTCGCATCACTTCCGTAGACTGTAACTCTAACTGGTAGTAAACCTCTGTCCCATACGACGGCGGGCCCATTAAAGCTGCACTTACTTGTCCTTGGGGTCGAGCCTGTTCTGGAGTCCTTCTAGAATCCCCTGCAGACAGTCGTTGTATGACGTCATGTCGGGCTGTTCCTGCCAGCTGGTCTCCGTCAATAGATACTCCTGATACAGCCACGCACAGATGACGTCATACCGCGCACGGGGATCCTCCTGAATGAACTCGTGAACAGCTGCGGATCATCACAAGGGGAAAACTTAGTTACTTAGGAGTTTTAACCCTCGCAGTCCCACACACGCCTTGTGACATACTGTTGAATTCTCCTAAACTGCTTCTATTCTTTCCTTGTAAACAAATTGAGAGAATTTTGTTTTTCACTTAGATAGTTTGATATGTATGATCAAATAATTTATTCTCATTACAAAACAACTAATTTTGTCTTGATAATGTAAGGAGAAGACACATACTGACAAACTGGCTAAGGCTGGAAGGGTTATGTAACTGATATGACAACGGCTCAAACAATATTTTCTTAAAATCATTTCTCACCATTTTTACTCTATATCTACCTTCCACTCGTTTGTATTGCTAAAGAGCGCGCATGAAATGTGTTGCAGGCTCTGGTCGTACAGTCCAATCAATGGAGGGGTAGTTGGTGTTTCGGATTTCATGTGTTAAATAAACTTAGAGATGACTCTGAAGATTAAGATGACTCCCACACAGGTTGTCTAATTTTCAGACACAACCAACAGCAGTCCTTCTCAGGACTACACCAACCCGGACGATCAACCAACTACAAACATTGACTCACCTGGGTCACAACCAACAACAGTCCTTCTCAGGACTACACCAACCCGGACGAACATGAAAACACTTACTCACCTGCATGGTTCAGACCTTTCATTATATTACAAACTAAGAGCTCATGCTTTTCACGTTATACTAGTCATTTTTTACACAGTGCAGGGGTCGATCTTAACATTTTTTCTCACTGGCCAACCGGACCAGTAGTAGCAGATGTTTGGTGGTCCGCAGAGAATTTCACTGGCCACAGACATTTGAAACTTTTATTCTTTCCAATGAAAGAAGAACTAAACACGTAAATCACGTAGCTGTAAACTCACACTTTATAGAAAACCGTCCAGCACTGACTGCAAACAGCAATGCACGCCCAAAAATTCCCGCCAAAACAGACACGTGACAAGCCGCTTTGGCCGGCTAACTCATTACCAGTCAATTTCACCGACGAGAGTTCAAAACGCCTGGAACAATTTTACTCGATTTGAAAGCAGGCAAAACGAGATGTGTTTCCCTAACATATAACAAACAACACAACTTTAACATGCAAACAAGTACATAGAAAAACCATACAGTAAGAAAGGAAAGTCAACTGAAGTTTTACAAAGAGTTAGTTGTGTTTTTGAACCATTTATTTGAAGTACTTTAGTAACATATGATATTAGACTGTTACTGGCCACTCGGGCCAGAACGTGGGACTTTTCAGTGGTCCGTGGAAGATTTTAGTGGTCTGGGGCCAGCGGACCACCGTTAAGATCGAACCCTGCAGTGGCAGCCCAGCGGTCAGATTGGTGCATGTTCACTTACAGTGTAACGTGTTCCCTGGTTAAGCAGTTCTGCAATACATATTGCATGATGCATTTTAAACTTATTTTTAGCATTTAGTGTTTTTTGGGTCCCTCTCCATGACAGTAGAGCTCCATGTTGAAATAAAGATGTAACTATCTGTCGGCATCGAAACATCCACATACCAATGCGTATGCTTACATCACAAGAATCTTATAAAAAAAAAAACAAGACTTAAATTCCTTATTAGATAGGTTCAATGAAATGAGGGAAAATTCAAGAATCAGTAAGAGGAGTTATTTTTGTTTACCTGTCCTAAGCTCTCCTCCAACCTGCGTGACTAGACCAGCAATGATCTTTACTCTCTCCTTAAATTGGAAAAATGTCATGTAAATTATAAATGAAAACATAAGCGATATAAGACAAACGGTTGCTTCACAAGCATCTTACACTGCTGCATATGTTGTATAAATTCTGTATTTATACTTCCAATGGTCTATTCTAAGCTGCAAACCCTTATAAAGTGGTTGGCAGGCCCCTTGGTCAAAGATTACTACCATCATCGGTATCACCACTATTACTGATACTATTATTATAATCATTGCTACTGCTATTATTGTTTTTTATTAAAGCCGTAATGAAGAATGTCTTACTGAGACCGTTGGTAATTTTACGTGAATGGGCATGTATAACTGTTTCTTTACCAGAAGCTGTACAGTTTTTTGGCATAAAACAGTGGTCACTTGCGATGCTTGAACTTATTGCATACTTACGTTAACAGCGCCTCGAGAAGCTTTAAAAGTCTTCAAACTATATCATAATTCACAACCTCTAACAAGGCTCTCATATCTAAAACAGTACATAAAAAATAACTAAATTTTCCAGAAGCTGTTCACTTGCGATGCTTGAAATGATTGTGAACTTACGTCCAAAGCCCCTCGAGAAGCTTAAAAGTTTGCAAACTATATTACAGTTTTCAACACCTAACATGGCTCTCGTGAGAAAAATACTTACCTGAGCAGTCCCACTCCGTAATGAACTTTCTGCAAAAAAAAAATGCAATCCAATATTATTAAGGCTTACATGGAGTTAAAACAAAACTATGCAACAAATCTTGTGTGGCGATATATCATTTCTAAATAATACACGTATTAAACAGTAATAGAGGTTTTCTTGGAGTCAGTCCAATATTACAGGAATAAAATACAATTCCAGGGCTTTCGAGGAATTGTGGGAGTTTGTGTGAACCTTGTGAAAGTCAGAGAACTTTTTAAACATCCCTAACTACCACCAAGTGTGGTGCATACAAGCGGAAAACTCACAACTACACTGGACTTACTCTCTGCATCCAGAATTCTTTGAAAAGCACTTGCAATCATTTGTGATCTCTCTTCCACGTTGAGTATTCTTGTCACGTCTGCTAATTTAAAAGGCTTAATCTTGCGCATGCGCTGAAAATGGAAATGAAGTAAATCCATCAAAAATGGAACCGGATTTTACGGTGTAACCAAACACTACAACAGCTGCACTCAGTCAGTGAGTAATGAAGGTAAATTGGGCGTGAGAGGGGAAAGGAACATAACTTACGTCCCAAACAAGACCTAGCCCCTACGTTAGAAAAGTTAAGATGATCTTAATACAAAGTGTGAATAGAGGGGATATAGGTAGCTACAAAACCATTTTCAGTCGTATAGAACAATACAAGGTCTCACAAATACGGCAAAGAATTTATTTACTCCCTCCCCCCTCTAGGTGCTTGTCAAACCAGTTTTAAAACATCTAAATACCATACTCTATTAAACATTGAAAACCTGTAGTCCTGATATACTGAAAGATATTGATTTCTGATCGATGTTGCGTTAAAATTTGTACACCGACTTTAAAGACATATCGGAGGAGAACTTGCCTAGTATATGCTCACTAGTATGTTGCCTTTGAAGATTCATCCCGTCAATGTAACGATTTTATACAAAATAGTTAAACTTTTGCTTGAATATCTATTAAAGGTTTAGCAATCTTGTCAATATGTTGTCTAATTGTTCTTACGATTGGTTTACAAATAACTGTTACCTTTTTGGCATTTACAGGAACAAAACAGATCCCGTTTTATAAGTCAATCTTTAGACAGTGTTAACTGTCAGTAACTATCTTAGAATTATATACCCACCAACTGTGGCACATGAACTTCTTTTGGTACGAATGTACTCTGAAAATAGAATATAAACCAAGCTGTTTAGTCATGACATTTCTAGCAAAACTTATTGTTCTATTTGTAAAACAACAGTACAATAACACGCGAAACAACGTAAAAATCCAAAATAACCCGTTCCTAAAACAGGCAGCATATACAACTTGAACACTTTTTATGTCCTCAATTTAGAAAATCCTCAACTGTCCCAAAAGATAATGAATATAGAACACGCAATCATGGTAATTACTTGTGGCGTTATTATATCAGTGGTATTTTTTTACCTTTTTGCATTTTGACCAAGTTTAAGTTACGTTGAATAGATTTAAATAAGGCAGATTTTTATATGGTAAATTACTGAGTTCCAAAAACTCGTTTGGAAGAACTTATAAATTACT
Organism: Umimayanthus nakama; assembly: GCA_027574985.1. Taxonomy (NCBI): domain Eukaryota; kingdom Metazoa; phylum Cnidaria; class Anthozoa; order Zoantharia; family Parazoanthidae; genus Umimayanthus; species Umimayanthus nakama. The sequence continues at coordinate 3,536 of JAOBRG010363982.1, read as the reverse complement.
TTACCTACAAAAGGTATTGCGTATGGATCATGAATTGATAACAACATAAATTACTCTACACACACCGACATGGTTTTCCACAACTTTTTATGAACAATGACGGTTTTCTAGGAGTATAAAGATTGAATTTTGAAATGTTGAAATTCTTTAACCCGATCGAATACAAAAAAGACAAAGTTAAGCTTGAATTCTCATTTGAGCTTTCCAGGTTTTCAACGACTAGTCGATTGGGTCAATTGCACCACAGTAGTCTTTGTTACAATCTCCAAGGCATTGAATGCACTGGCGGTTTGCATATTTGTGTTTGTTCACTTTCTAACTTTGTTTCTTGGACCAGCAGCGACAAAACTACGGCTTACGTGTTTCTACTAATCATATTTAAAACAGGGTTGCAATTGCCACTGTTAACTGGGTGTGAAATTCAAGGACTTTTCCACGATTTTCCAGGACCTTTTCAAGCAAGTTCAAGGACCTTCTGTACCAATAAAGCAAATTTTTATGTGTATTAATCCAGCAATGACCTTTACAAGATTTGCTTCCGCGTTAAAATCAAGCCCCCGTTAATGTTTTCAAACATTGTCACATAATACGTATTATGTCCGGTTATGACAAACAGCTCGTTTTGATTATAGCTTAAGGTGAAAAACTTTGCCCATTCAAGGACCAAAACCAAAATTCAAGGATTTTTCAGGGCCTGAAATTTTCTTTTGCTAATTCCAGGACTTTCCAGGATTTTCAAAGATCGTGGCAACCCTGTATTAAGTATCTAGTCACCTTCTTCTGCTCCGGAATTTTTCGTTCTCTCGATGCTTCAAACCGACCATCTTAACAACAAAGTACAGAAAACAATTAGCATTGTGGTCATTAACAGACCATAGCTATGAATTCAAAGTCAAAGTAGTCAAACAGTAAAAAAAAGCTTTACCTAAAATCCTTTGAAGAGCAGAATCTTGGTCAGCAGGCTTTGCTTCCTCCTCCTAAACAAAATTATTTTAAACTATCCATTTATTTATGTTTCTTGCTTGCCTTGATTGATCTACTCAAATGTCTGCCCCCCCAGTCTAAGGCACAGTTGTCAGGTCTGGTTTGCCGGTTTCACAGCACAGATGGATCCTTCTACAAATGAACCTCTCAGGGTTTACTTACTAGGACCAGTGAACCCCCTAGGGCCACATGAATCCCCCTAAAACTCCACTAACTCAACGTTCTTATTCTTTATAATCTCAACTGAAAATATTCTAGTTTTTCTACACTTTGTCATCCTAATATCGGTGAGGGTTAAGCTGCTGTAGAGTATCGGCAAGCATTGCCTATTGTTGAAATCAAACCCAAACCTTTGGTAAGTTTTGATACAAAACCTACAAGCCACAACGAAAGTTTTCGGAGGGGGACTACTAGTTTAGTGCCACTATCAGTGAACCTCGATGGTACTGTGACAACGGGCTAGTCAGCTGCTTTCAAGTGGACCACAACAAGCCATGGATGGGAATGCGTTCTGACCAGACTGGCCCTGCAGTGTTTTCCCTTTTGGTCAGGGAAAACTCTACGACTTTTCCAGCTCTTTTAAACGTCTGTGGAACTTTTAGAAGATCCTCATAAACGGGAAAATTGCATTATACCACTCCTCTCAAAACACAGATACTCACTTTCCTCAAGTGGTTCATTCGTTTTACACAGTCTAATATCCCTTAACTGTTCCTTGACAATCTAGGAAAACTACAAAAAACGTCTTCTTTTCTTAACAATAACTTGAACACAAAAACATCAGCGTCCCATAACAATAATATGGAACAAATTTTAGATCTCTTAGAGGCTATCAATAAAACTAATGTCTTCTTCATAGACCAAAATTTATGTCTAAAACCAACCAATCCCTACAACTTATACCAGACGAGCTGCAGACTCAAAATTTAGGATTTTTTCGTGGTTCTTTAAAAATTAGTTTTCAAGTAATACCCGGCATAGAATGAAGGAGATGCACAAAAAACTCCGTTATCTGGGTGAAAACCTTCAAAAACATCCACCTACACCATGTCAACACTTACCCAAGACTGCTCTTCAGTGATACCAGGAATTGCACCAGCACCGATGACGGCGATGGGTTGGCTCATCTCCTTCTTGTTCTTTTGGTTTGCAAGAGCCTGGAAAGGTTAAAACATGAAGGGAGTTATTACCAGACACTATTCTTAAGTTTGGAGGCTCTCTCTAGTTGTAAACATCCCTCCCCCAAAAAACTATGTCTCTCCTTAACGCATCTTCGCTGGAATAGGGTTACTGAACAAACCTGCTTCATTGCCTCCATCTTCTCGTAGCCAACCCCAATCTTCTGGGATGTCATCTGTGTTGACAGGAGTCGCGCCAAATGAGCTACCTGGGTGGGTCCCCCAGCGGCAGCGATGGGTGTGTAAGTGCTGTGAAAGTGTGACGGCAAGCGATCTGGCAGTGACAACATGCTCACAAGTACAAGATCAGTAACCGTTTCCTTATTGAGCCGTGGGATGACATCTTGTGCCGTTAGCTCCACTGCTTCCGATATGGACATTGTTTCACCTTCATCGACCTATTGCCAGCCAAAGTGTTTAATATAAGTAATATTATCATTCATGTTTCCAATAAAAAAAAAATGTTAAAAATGAATAGCTCTTAAATTGTCTCAGGGTACACGTTGTCTTAGACTAGCTGCTTCACTACACAAAATTCACCATTTTAGTTTTCAGATAAGAAGAAATGGTTGAACTTATCTAATTTCATTATGTTAGTGTACCTATTAATTCTTAACCATTACCATAATTCAAAACTCTTACTTTGTATTTTATTTCTGTGAAAAACAATTAATAAAAATTGGATCTATTGATTATAGAGCATTCTCTTTTCAAGGCGCATTTTCATTAGGCAGTTTTACAGCCCTGACTACATTCAGTTAAACTCAATAACACACTAAAAAGTGACATCTTGTTTATCTAATTACTTTATTACTTACTTCAGGTTTTGGTTTCTTTGATGGGCCAGCTGTTTCAGCTTCATTTCTAAACAAGAAAACATTCACACTAGTACAACACTGATGTACACACACTGTACATGATAATGATAATGATAATATAAATAAGCATTAATAAAACATTTGTTATCGCCATCATAACTAGACAGTGTACCTTATAAATCATACCTTAAATAATGTGGAATTACACATGTTATTGCATCTCTTATCAGCTAACAACTCTGGAGATCAAGCTACATAACAAAAAGCCTTACTAAATTGTGTGACTACTGGGCTGTATTGCTAAAAATGGATATTAAGAATTAATCAAAAATAAGTGCGAACTTGCAAAAAATGGGTAATATTTCAACCAAAAACGAGAAAGCTAGGAACACGAGTACTTATTGTACCAACCTTTTCTTCAGTAACTCCAAACTTGCCTTTGGCATATTTCTCTGCAACTATTTTGGAAAGATAATTAGCAACTATCCCCCGAAGTGGAGGTGAATAGTGAAATATATTCTACCGAGCCGCGAAGCGGCAAGGTGAATATTTTTCA
>JAOBRG010363971.1:0-12368 GCA_027574985.1 Umimayanthus nakama | reverse complement strand
TCCCTCCCTTCCTTCCTTTCCTTCGTCTCTCCTTCCATCCTTTCTCCCTCCCTCTCTCCCTTTCTTGCTCCCTCCTTCCTTCCTCCATTCCTTCCTTCCTGTTCTTTTCTTTCTAGTTCTTCTTGCCTTTTTAGAAGAGGAGAGATGAGAAAACACTTGCGCTGTTTGGTCAGTTCCACCCTCCTATCCCTCCTACCCTTTTTTTCCTCCAAACTCTACACTTGCTTTTGACATTTTGGATTGAATCCCATACTGAATATCTTACCTAGGGCTGTAAATTTGACCACGCGATGTTCTCACCCAATACTCCCACACTGGATGCTGTTCAGACCAACACAGGTACGGTATGAAGAGCGGTGATGGGTTGTAATGAAACTTTCAATTCAATGGTCTACATGAGCTTGACCCATAAGCATAGATTTAAAGCCTTGAAACAGTATAGGTTTACAAGAGTTTCGCTCATGGTCTTAAACTTAATGAAGTTGATTATATTTTAAAACTCACTTTTCGCATTTCTCGGGTTGTTCTGTGGGTCTTTGGTAAAAAAAAGTAATATTTTTTAAAATTTAACCTTAAAAGGTCTTAAAATTGTTAAGTCAGGTGTTACAGGAACTTCTTGTTTTACCCGTATTAAGTATTAGTTATACAGTTCTATTTTACTTGATGGTTGTAGCGGTAGTAGCAGCATTACTTATTAAGTTATTATTATTGTTGTTATTATTTCAGTTGTTATTATTCATTGTAGCTTTGCTCAGAGTGCCTCTGCATTTTTAAAATTACAAAGTGATAATTACAATAATTGCCTAATAAAATTTTTTTTAATGTGTCATTGAACGTATTCTCTATATTTAAACTAAAATTTGTGAAGACTAGATTTCTCAGAACCCAAAGCGTTGATATCGTAGATTGTACTCATGGAGAGTACATTATTATATCTCACACGTTTTTTTAAAAAAAAGATTCTAGAATTCTCAAGACTTGGGGTTGACAGCACTCACCAAGTGGTTTCGTTTAAATGGTCACACTTTGGGTTTTGCGTATATGCAGAAAAAATATGACTTCTCAGTTTTGAAATATCAAATTGTTGATGTTACTTGTAGAGAGCGCTTTATTTGAATGTTTTTCGCGTGTGTCAGAAACTCTCAACATACATCTCGTATTATTTATTCGTCTATGGTAGATCTCAGCAACTTCACCGTAACGCGTCACAGCCAGCTGTCGTGGAGTGTAGAGAATCAACGAATATGGATGGCGTTGAGAGGGGCGGGGTTCCAACCTCATGCGCCCCCTTCGGAGGAGCTGGAGCAAGAACACGTGATTCAAAATGGACTGGACGACGGACACTTTTCCTCTATATTTCCCTGTGTGGCACAGGCGCTCCAGTGGATTGCTAACGGGCAGGACCCAGACATTAAGTCTTTACCAAATAATGACTTGCCAGTGCCAGATGTCGTTGCCAAGGCAACTCGCGTTCAAGTACTTGTTACTGGAAGTTTGCATTTGGTGGGAAGTGCCATGAAAGTTCTGGGACCGGAAATCGTAGGGGAAATATAAGTTTGTTTGTATTATTCTGTCGAGTACGGATAACGCGGCGGAAGCCACTGTACCTGGGAGTACCGAACTATGCATGTATCGAAGCAATGGTTTTCTGCAAGCTTAAGCAGGTTATTGATTGTTTGGTACATAGTGAAGGGGATATTTCAGATTTGAAATTTGATCGAGCATCTCATTTCATTCACAGTCTTGCATAAAAGTAAGTGTGAAGTGAAAGTAATTTAAAGAATACATAACCATCATCGGAAGCTAACTCCAAAACATATCACCAATTTCAAGTTGTTGACGATTAAGTGTAGGATACGCGAGTGCCTAGTTTTGTCGTCTGAGCATTTAAGAAAAAAAATGAGCTAAGCACTGCATTTCAGTTGCAAGCTTTTCTTGAAATAGAAAATGAAAATATTTTAAAGGGCAAAACTAGTTTCATTATTTAATATTCGCATTAAAAATAGTTACCTGCGAGTTAGCTCAGTTTATCGATATGTATAAAGGGATACACATTCTGCTAAGAATAACCTTTTCCTGATACCTCCAGATTTGGCGAATCAGTTACGGAAAATTTTGTGTATACACCACACACTCTTGTCTCTAAGGGACCATACATGAAAATAAGGTCAAAAATACAAAATATTTTCAGCGTAATCGCACCTTACCAACAGTTTTCTGCAGTTTACTAAATTGGTGTAGATTTTAGCACAGCTCCCAGTAGTTCTCGCAATTTAAAGGGTGGTGGAGAAATTTAGTGGAGCAGCATATACTTCACACTATCCTTTAGGCATTTTCTCAAAGAGTATTAATATGACATCATTTCAAAAAGGAAAAATTATTATCGCCCTCAATGACAGATATAAGATCTGCATATATACTACGTACGTCTATATAGTGTTAAAGGTATTATCTGATTGGCTAGCAAAATTCAAAGAAATGTCAAGTATTTTCACTGCTTAACTTTCAGCTAAGTGGAAGGTAAATATTTAAAAGCTAAGTGTTACACATTTTGTAAATAAAAAGTACTATCATACTTTAGTCAGTCCAGGAGTGTTCTTGTCATACCCAAGCCTGAATACTTGTGCTCAGTCCACACTAAGGCCCGTTTCGAACGCCGTGCTACAGTCGTGCTAAGCTAGCTCGACTGTAGCACAGCTATGGCTCGATTTGGTTTCAGACGCCGAATTTGAGTCGAGCTAAGGTCGGACTTGACGCAACCTCGTACACATTATCAAATAGAAACGTTAAATTTGTTTCACTGGTTACAGTTTTATAACAATCGAAAGACCAGATTAACAGTGAATACTTAATGAAAGCTGGATGAACATTTAGCTCTTATATTTGCCATCATTCCTTTCTTTTGTTTTCGCAAACTCTTTAAAAATGTGGGTCGGTCGGACGGCGGTAAATTAGTGACGGGGTGGGGGACTATTTACTCAATCCACACAAACATCGGCTGGACTAGACCTGCAACTTTTCTCGTCTTTGAATGGCGCTCAAGCAAGAAAACATAGCGCCCGTCTAAAACACATCTGCACCCACCAACCTAGATTAGGTCCATACCCACTCGCGTCAACAGACTTGTCGCTGTTTTTTCTAAAATTGTGTAATCTATAAACCAATAAACTTTGGGAAAGCAGCATCTTAAAGCTAATGTTTTGCTTTGTTTGATATAATGCAAATACTGAGAACTCGACCATATTTCAGACATTCAAAACCTTACTCACCAGGTCGACAGGATTTACTCAACGCTATATGGTTGTAGAAGCATCCACGAAGTTTTTACTTTGCAATACACATTGACTTTAACAAGGAAGCAAGCTATAAGTTGTTACCTTCATATTAACAAGGACCGCGGAGCTACTCTGAAAGTGGTGGGGTTGACAAGTTACTCAAAGCCCCCCCCCTCCCCCCCACCTTCTCCGCGTTCTCTGCACAATGTTTTGTTTTCCCCTCAACTAGTGTGAATGGTTTTTAGAATTCTCCTTAGTGCCAGAATTCGAAAAATTTGGCAACTATTTCTTGTAAAAACTTTTTTGCACTTTTATTAGGACAGTTAACTAAATCTACCAAATGGCCACTTTTTATATTTAAATATCTCCTTGAAAGAAAATCATAAATATATTGAAAATTTTAAGCTGCATATTCAACAGAAACATTTGTTTTCTTTGAAAGCCAACTAAAACAGTACAATCACGACAAGTATCTTGTATCTTTTCCTTTTGGAATCAAAATCTAGATGCTACATCCGCGGTGAAATGTCAAACTGAAAGCAGAGTTTTACAGTAAACACTTTCACTCATAAACAGAACTATCAAGTATAAATCTTAAGTCCCCTTGTGTAAAACCTCGCGAGAATATCTTAAGATAACACGCGCGGAGTTCAAAAACTCTCCATATCCAATCGGCACTTAAACCGAACACGCTAGCTCTAGGAACTGTCAGTGGCCATAAAGTCCCTGCTCACGATCGTAGGTGCTCAAATTTCCTGCTCCGGTCGGCCAAAGCGCGAGGATTTGGAGAGTTGTGGCGGAAAAATGTAGATGCACACTTTGGACCTTTTTCATCTAAACTCGAGCATTGCGCCTTAGTTTAGGCCGGAAATATATGGTCAAACTCAAAACTTCTTGAAAATGTTGCTACCCCTGCGTCCCAGTTAATCTAATTCGCCTGCTTTGCTCGCTTGCTGCTATAGCCCGCAAGGGTGATAGGCTCGCGCACGACACCTTGTTGGGGTTTGTGCCCATTTGATACTGTCCCCTGTTGAGATTCAAAAGCCACTCCATGTTTGGCTTGTGATTTAGCATGAGAAAGAGCCAGCAGTGCTGCAGCCGCAGCTTTGTCGTTCTGATGATGTGGCTGTGGTCTTGCCACGTGCTGAGCATGTGCTATGCGCATGCCGTGAAATACCGGTCTTGAAGGCACGTGGAGGGGCGTGGCCATATTCCCGTATGGTGCTCCCTGCAACCAACCGAAATAGCGGGGACCACGGAAAACCATTTTCCTGAAGGAGACCAATGCGTCCAGGGTAAGAAAGAGGTCGTCATTGTAACTTTCGAACAGCTGACGAAGAGTTATCGGCTGGTGTTCTGGGAACATGTCAATCAACAGTTGGACACATCGTTCTGGCCTATAACTGGCCTGCGGTTGGTTGTTACAATCGGTGCTAAGCATTGAAAACAAAACAGAGGACATTTTCAATTAATCTCGTGTTATATGAAGGTGTAAGTCTAATGACTTTAAAATTAATGTGCTTTGTAATGTTATTGTTTTCACGTGTCAGCTGTAAGAGATATTTTCGTTTGACCTTATTAGAAAATTGGTTCAAGACATGTCTCTTGTTTCATCTGCCAATGCAAGAAAAGATAAAAACAGTAACACTTTGGTGGATTTTATGCAAACTGTTCGTTCGTCCAGTTACAAAGGACTGACAAACTGTAGCCGTTCGTTCACAGTATATTCAAACGCAACTGTAATACAGGGTCCTAGGAATTTAGGAAGCCTGCCTGACATTAGCTACAGCGCCCAGCTTTATCACTATATTGTACAGAAAAAGTTACTCTTCAAATAACTTCCGGTCCAAAGTTTAAGGGGGCGGGGGGGGGGGGGATGGTACATTTGCCTTCCTTTCCTGACACTAGCTTAGGCCCTTTATTAGCTGTGTATGTCCAGAAAAGTCCTTATTAAAGAAAAAAAACGAGTCCAAAACGTGCTTTCCTACATACCTGGTCTGTGTCGTTTGTTCTTGAGTCTCAAGAGGGTCACGTGATTCAAATTCTGCTGGGCTGCTGGCCGGAGACATCAGCGCACTGCATTGTGGGGAAGTCTCGTTGTCCGCAAAGTTTAGTCGTCTCTTGCAGCTTCCTTCAGATGAATTTGAAACAGTGAATCTGGGGTAGCTCAGCTTGGTTTAATTCATATTTGTTATACTAGCGACTCTCCCCAGGCCTTTGAAGCGTTATTTTGTCCAAGGTTTTGTATTGAAAAGTAACTGCAACGTCGTCCAATACCAGTTGGTTTCTTTGTGTACAGGACTGGAGTGACGGGACTCCTATGAAATATTTGGGTTTTTGTTTTTACGATCTATTTTCTTTATTTTATTTAAGGTATCAATTTAATTTTGCGTAAACCTTTGCTCAACAAAACTGAAACTAGTAGTTCTCTTCTTTCTTGGTTTCAATAAAAGCTATCTTACTGGAAGACAACAAAAGATCGTCATAGAAGTTCTTTCGCGGATTTGCTTCCCGTAACATCTGGTGTACCACAGGGGTCAATCCTGGATTCAATAAAGATCTTGGTGTACACCAATGAAGCCCCTGACCGTATTTGTTCCCGTTCAATTATTGACCCTTTTTGAGAATGGCTCCAAATTCTATCGAACTATAGATGGAAACTACCATTAGAAAGACCTAGATGGCCTACACAATGGAGCCAAACGAACTCTCAATGGAATTAAATGCAAAGTAATCCATATCTCCAAGAACAAGAGGATTTCCAAAAAACCAAGCTCGTGGCCCCTAAATTGTTTAATTTGAAATGAAAAGATTAAAAGAAAAAATGTTATTCCAATGGCTTTACCGGTGTGCCGTACGGAGACGCCAACCCGTGATCGCGAGTTAATCTCGCCTAACGCGTGCGATGCGACATAAAACGGCTATTTTTTCAAAAAGAGCTACAGAGTTAGTCATTATATCGAATTTGCACTGTCATGTCTAAGGATAGACTACTTCGCTTTGTTTAGACTTGAATGTAAATCATGGACAGACGCTTTTGTGTGTAGATCACACAAAATCATGTATATGGGCAAAACATTTTCGGCTATACATCAGCTCCGAACGACGCCTGGCTGTAAAAGTAAACAGTGATACTGGCGTGTATCTCTATCTCAATTCCAAACAAAATTTAGTATACAGATATTTCGGGCAGTCTCTTTCTGTTCCTGAGAACCAGTCGAGCGATCGAGAAAACAAGAAATCCGAGCGGCGAAGCAGAAGCCAGTTCTATATAACAAGGGAATACAACTCTAAGACATCACGGTTGATAACTAGGTCTTCTAATTATAAAACCGTTTCTGACTTTAAATTGCATCATACACTAAATACATAGTGCGTGGATGCGGGACCCTCGGTTTAACGCAAGTTTAAAACTGGGAATCGAGTTATAGTAATAACAAAAACAGAGGCGGAACCTTGACACGGGCGCCTCCGGCTCCGAGTAAAAAAACTGCAAGCGCAACCAACAGGAGCTACACCATTGATAATCGACAGCTTCAAAACGTCCCTAGGCCCTTCAACACTAACCTAGTCATTATTGTTTTAAAAAACATGTCCTGGACAAGGCACATAGAAGTCACTGTAGCGAAGGCCAACAAGACCCTTAGTCTCCTCAAAAGAGGTTGTTTGTTTTATACATAGAATTCTTAAAAAACGGAAGCGTGATTCTACCGGCATTTGGCTCGCTGTCCAGCCAAAATTTTGGGCTTCACATTACTGCAAATTCATCGAGTGGCAATGAAACACCCAGTTCCATGTAAACTGATGAGACAAATGACACCTTTTCCCAGTCTGATACCAAGTCAGCTCAAACACATTTTACAGTGAATTATTGGCAGGTTTGAAACAAGAATATTTAAAAAACTAAAAGACTGAAGTGCAGTTCAATGACAGTGCACATGTAAGTTGTTTTACGAATATTCAAGTGTTCTTGTTTCAGTTTAACGGCCCTTAGGTAAATTGTACTAAAGTCCGAAACAGTACACATTTATAAAAGCTAGGACAACTTTAATTTAAGTACAAATAGGTACTATTTTTCTTACAATACACGCATTTTTTTCAAGTATTTTAGTTTATTAATCGCACAAGTACAAGGTCGAAACTCGCATTTTAAAGCCGGTAACGGAAAAAAGTCAATCAAAACAGCATTCGGATTATGACTGAAGTGAAGCACGAACTGTTCTGAACTAGTCGCAAATAACAAGCACGAATATAACTATACTAATACTATAGTTAAGATAAAGTAAACACTTTAAACTAAAATACCAATTTATACTTGTTAGACTTAGTTGGCTTACCTTGGTTTTTGTTCAATTTGGGCTTGTAGCATGTGTTGTTTTTCGTTTCCAAACTTAACTTGCAATCACTCCCCTCCACTTTACTTGTGTTTATTGATTCCAAGTTTGTTAATGTCGCCTCATTCTGTTTCCTTCTTAAAGCCACTTGTGCAGCCATAATTTCTCTCCTCTTCGTAATCAAAATGCATTTTGGACACTCGCATTCCCTCCACTGACACTTCTGCTTGTGACCCTTGACTTCAGCCTTGATTCCATGATTTCTGCATTTAGAGCAAATGGGAGGACTTTTGTATGCGACTAAATGCGAATCAGCCATCACCAGAAGAAAACAACGATCACCCGAAATTTCCTGCTGTCAAAAAAATCTCCAGTCGTTGCTGATGAAAGCACACAGAAACGGCCACAGAAACAGTGAAGTTTGAACTTGACCCGAACCTGGAAGCAGATGTGGCAACTTTTCCCGCCAGAACTTTTGACAACCAATCAGGAAGCAGGAATCAGGACTCACATGAGCACTTGCAGGGCTTCCAGTGACTCACCGTAGCTAGAAACAAGTATACAACTTACTCTCGGCTATTTTTACATTTATGGCAGGTCGTATTTTGTTAGATGAATTAAAAAATTAGTCTCCTGACCATAGTAACAGAGTGAAAAGCGTCTTGCCTGCGCGATGTAGTGTATCAAGAGGTGAGGCGTAGTGCTAGCAGAGAGGCATGTTCGGGCACGTCCCAAGGTGAGCTGTATTGCGGTATAAATCGAATTTTAAAATAAAGTGTGGCATGAATGAAGTGTGAATACACAACAACAAATACTTTGGTTCTTTTAGAATTGTGATACTGGCGATTTGACAGTTTTCAACAAGATCCAAGGAGATGAACAAGATCAAAGGAGGTCCGCAATCCTAGCCAACCGCGCACAAGTGAAGGAGAACTGGGAACCAATAAATTCAGACCCAACAAAATGGCGGACGAACTGAAAGTCAGCTTGCAGTTCAGGTTGGTGTGTGCCCGTGTTTGTGATCCGAGCCCTCTTGATTCACAGTATCTGTCAACTTATCTCTTGATTTATTTTTACTCTATATTTCAGTGGTGGAGCAGAGCTTCTTTTTGATAAAGTTAAAGCGCATGAAGCAAATCTGCGTCGGTGTGATGGTCCATGTGAGTACTTCAAATTCAATCGTGAACTCTTACTGTCTTAGTGGGACTAATTTTATTGTTAACTTGTAATTTTGTAAGCACAAAGATTCATATTTCCGATCGAAGTTCTTTATTATTTTTGTAAATTAAACTATGCATTTAAAAGCTTCGATGTGAAAAATTGTTTTTATATATTCTATAGGTCAGATGTGTATATTACTATATAAGTTTTACATGCACATCATATCTGTTTTGTTTTTGCATTTTTAAAATAGATTTATCACCTTCATGGCTAGTTGAATTGTATATCGATTTATTAATAGACGGAGACTTCCATGTCTAATGAATGAGGTTATGCAGATTTTGAGGAATTTTTTGAGTCAGTGTGGGTCAGTTGAAATATGCTGAATTGTGAAACTTTGAGTGTGTTTATGCAGTATCATGACATTCAGTACCGAAATTGCTTGTTGTAGTTTTATGAGCGAATATTATTTTTTTGCTTTTTTTACACATTGAACTAAATTTGTTATAACAGTTTGTAATGTTTACACTTAAATAAATAAATTGTTTTATGATGTTTTAACAGTTCAATATGACTATATGCGTGGTACAAATGAATGAATGGGGTGCAGGTTATGTGGCAGTGTGGGTGATCTGTTAACTTTTGTTTCTTTTTGTGATGAAACTCGGGGGTGCTGGTTATCTGTGGTGAGGGATATAGTCTGGAAAATTTGGTTGTGCAAAGACATCCAAAAACCCTAGACTAAACTTTAAAAATGCATCTGTAGACTTCCCCAGAGACTTGGCAGTCACAGATTTAGACACCCATCTTTTCTCCAAACCTGGCATTAATATCTAGAATATATTATTAACCATTTCATGATCAATTCATACAACCATGTGCTTTGAATAATTATTTTAAGTATTGCTTGTGTAAACTAAAAGTGAGATAAGATTTCTTGTTGTGATTTTAGAGCCAAATTGATTTTAAAAACTGACTGCATACATGTACATACATATCGCAACTCTCAATAAATGGAAAATACAAGTACTTTACACAATGGTTCTTGGGTTTTGTGCTTGACTGCACATATCAAGCTAATTGTATGTGGTACAACTGTGTTCTAACCTGGAGTTCTAAATTACATTGGAAAGGGAATATAAGAAAGTTGATAGTGTGGATCAAAGACAACCTACTAAAAGAAAGGCCGGAGTTGTTCATGCTTGGTGAAACAGTGTAAGTACTAAAGGTATAAATATGGTGCTGTGGCAATATGCAAGCAGTAACTGTGACCTTAGGGTGAACTTTGGTTTTAACTACTTTATTATAAATTATAACATCCAAAAGTTTTAAGAAAGGAAGGGCCGGATTCACAATTCTGGAGATGAAGAGATGGAAAAAGTAACCTGTGCTCCAAAAGCAGTGTCACCAAATGTTGTGTTCGCCTGCCCAAAATATAAGCTTTCGTCTAGCAACCAAGAGGGTCAGTAGCCTTAAAATAGACCACATGTCCCATTGCTTGTGTTCATGTACCATCTACAGAAGATGTTATAAAAAACTTGAAAATAAACAAAAGATATTTTTCTAATGTTTTTGTTGTGAAACGTTTTCAAAACTACTGATAAAAGGGATATTCTGAATCTGCCCTTGGCAATGCAGGATTGTCTTGTGTTGTGCAATTGCTTGCTGTTGCATTATGCAAAATGCCACGGACTAATTGCATAATTATTTACTTTTTTTGCAGCCGTCCAGGGATCCTAGTTCTGGTTAATGATGCAGATTGGGAGCTAATGGTATGAACAAAATACAATGTGTTTGATTTTCATTTTTAAAAATTATAAGCAGGAATCCTCAGCACATTTAATTTTTAAATGCCATTTGGACTGGCCATGGGAGAGAAGGTGTGGGAAATTCGAGTGCAATCAGGACTTTCAAGACATTTCAATATAAATAAGTATTTTTAATTGTTTTACCACATCTGTCCAGAGTCTTATCCAAAAATTTTAAGGACAGCAAAGTTTTGAAATTAAAACTAATTCTAGGGTGTCATTTGTTGCCACAGTGATGCCATTTTTGACATCACGTGTTTCAGCAATTTTCAACATTTTAAATATTTTTCTACATAATTATGTTAAAATTATCCAAAACAATCATTTCAATCAAGGGTCAGTTATTAGCCTCTAAGTTATGGTATCATAGTTCTAGAAGACGTTTTTAGACATGGGTGAATTTTGCAAGTGATTTGTGACACCAAAAGTGTTGCCGTGGTTTTCTTGCGACCAAAAAAATTCCTGTCTTTCATAAACTCAAAAAGACCTCTTTGGCTAAAATTTCAGACCCAAACTTGATTCCTCAGACCAACCCCCCCCCCTTCCCCTTACCATCAGTAAAATTATTAGTTTGGCTCCTGGGAGTATTACACAACAACTTTCTGCAAAATCCAAGATGGCAGCTAAGCATATTCTGGTTAGTGGTATATTCTAAGTTAAATCTTTTGCAATGGGAAACATTGGTTATGTATATTATTTAGAAGTTTGCCTCAAATAAAATAATTCAAACCTTTGTCAACAGTTGCTGATTTGTATTGGAGAAGCCCAATTTCCTAGTAAACTGGCGGTTTAAAACCCTATCCGCAAGCTTTGTTTTGCAACAAACTTCCTGATTGCCATTTTGGTTTTGTTTTCAAATGTAGCCCCATTCTTCCATTTATGGCCACGTAAACTAGGTCCATTGTACAATCTCCCAGCTTAATAATTATGTTATATTGCCTTCAATTGGTGGCAGGGGTGAGTCTTTTCCAGTAATGAAAACCATGTGTACATCATTATATTGTTTCTTCCCCACCTTAGGGTGAACTGGATTACGAACTGCAAGATAATGACACAATAGTCTTCATTTCTACTCTCCATGGTGGCTGATGGAATTATTGAAAAAAAATGAAACTTGTACATGTATTGGCCTAACAAGACTCAGATCGCGGCCCTGACACATCTCCAAGATTTAAACAAAAATCTGTTACATCCATGCTGCTGGTTTTGGTGATTGACTCAAGAGAGAAAAGGAATGTTGCTTGATGCCAAAAATGCGTAATGGAGACTGTGCAGTGTAATTATGCAGCAGAGTTTGTTCATTATTAAGGAGACCAGGCCCATGTTGAACAGTCGTGCAGTATTATCTTGTGAAACAAGACAGTAAAACAGTGCTGTTTGCGACAGATCAAGTATAGGCTAATCCGCCTTGACCAAGAAAAAACCTCCAAAATTCAAAGGTTTTGATGAAAGTGATCATGTCCTTGTTGCAAATAAAAGTCATTCCAAACTTAATGTATTCCTAGATCTGGAGCCCATACTAATTTTGTCTGATAATGACGATTGTTGTAAAATGGCATACTATGTTCTGTATATGTATCATGGAGCCAATGTACAAATTTGTAGTAAAAGAGTACCTTACAAGTGGTGCTTACTTGCGACTTTACCAGGTATATGTAAAAGTTGTTGTTTTACTACAGGGAAATCGTGGATGGGAACTGTACTGAATTGTCCTCATAACGTCATATTACCATGTACCCTATTCAAATTAATTAGGTAATCAAGTTCTATCTAACCTCCAAGTTTCATGG
>JAOBRG010363960.1:0-12368 GCA_027574985.1 Umimayanthus nakama | reverse complement strand
CAAAAAAATTGCGAGACAACCCATGTTACACTGTGCAATCCTCCAGCAACTTGTCTCGCAATGCCATTGCGAGACAAAATGCTGAGAAAATTGCACAGTGTAACAGGGCCTTTACGCTTGCGTGCGTGCATTTTTGGCGCGAATTTCCCGCCAAAATTTGTACTCCACAACACGCGCGTCCTGTCGTGTCGTGTGATCCTTGCTTTGTTGCCCTTCCAGGTTATAAAGTTTTTAAGAAAATCCCCCCCCCCCCGCCCCGTTTATTAAACTTTTCAGAAATTTTCCACACTTCTTTAGAACATTCTTGCTCATAAAGAGAAGCAAAATGAATCGTAATTTAAGGAATCTAAGTCAAATGATTGAATTAACAATGTGTTCTACTCTTCAAGATGAGCAAAATGAATGGTCGTTTTTTTCGTTTTCGTCAACCGGTTCAAAAATTAGAACCAGCACTAATCATTAATTCTCATACTTTTCATGTCAAGCGAAAACTTACAGTCATGTTAAATGTTACTTAAATACTTATTGTACCGATAGGGTTTTCAAAATTAGCTTATAACAAAAAATAAAATAGTTTGGTTTCCGTGCATAACATCAGTCGTTTATACTCTTCAAGACACTGAACTGAATGAATGGCGATTTTTTAAAAGGATCTGAGACAGTTGGATCAATACTTAGAAGTAATAAATATATAACAGAATTATTTTCTATTATTTCAACTAATATAGGGGAGTGCCTCGCATGGGATCTCGCGTCCCGTTCGCACCCACCCTTTTGGGTCTTTTTATTAAGTACTAATTTATTGATCGATAGTGTACTGTCGTCTGTGTATGTGGTGTTTATTTATTTGTTTATTTTTTTTGGAAAGTCAAACCCAATAAAGCTGTAGAGAAACTCTTCAAGGCAGGCAAAGTGAATAGTCATTTGTATTTCGATGACTTGTACACAGTTAGCTAAGTTATTCGACGGCATGTACTTCCACTTTGTATGAAATGAAATCTTTGTACTCGCGTTTGTATAAGGCGTACTTATACCAAATCTCAAGGCTGCGTCCACACTGTGCCCGGAAAATTTGAAAACGTAGCTTTAATTTTCAAAGTAAGACCTTCCGTTCACACTACGCCTGTTGATATTGTCATCGAAAACGGCGCTTTTTGAAAACACCTGCTAGAGTGGATAAATTTGAAAACGCCGTCTAGATGTTCTCGTGTGGACAAGGATATTCTTGAAAACGGAGCTTTTCGAAATAGCTGACGTCACGCACGTGGTAAAACTTCTCAAACATACACAGAGATAACTGCTGCTTTCTTTTACTCCATTTTATTAACTCTACTTGTTTTATAAGAGTTGAACATCGCGCTTTATCTCATGTCTAGGGTAGTTCGATTTCGGGTTTTACATTTCCGCTACTCCATTTTGTCAACTGGACCCATAAGAGGTCGATTTTGGCAAGATGCAGTCTTGAAGCTGTCTCCTTCGATGCTTCGATTGCTGCATTTATAAAAGTAACTGAACTTCGCTGTCATTCCATGAAAAGTAATCTGATCAGCTTTGGTGTTCTTCTGTTGCCCTTTCTGCGCATTTTGTTTACTACATTGGTGAGTCTTTCGACAGACAGACGAAGCAACAAGCGTGAGCAATTAGTGTGCTTGCTCAAAGGTGTATTTAAGCGTTTATATAACCAGTGGATCATCTTTGCTGTGTGGATGCGGATCCTTTTATCCGTTTTCACGTGTGGACGAAAATCTTTTCATGCAGAGAAATTTAATAACACCGTTTTCAAGTCTACCCTGTGGCGCAAAGTGGACGCAGCCAAAGTTGCATTTTTTCCGGATGCATGTGTAATCTTAGGGAGCGCCTTTGAATTTCCACTTGTAGAGCATAATTCTCGCCTTTGTTAATAAGATAATTTTGAATGCGAATCAGTAAGCAAGTTGGTTTCGAACATATATGCTCTCGCAAATTTCCATCGTTACTCCTTTTTGGGGTAATCGTTGGTTTCTCCTCTCATTCCATTTTCGTTTTTCCTCTTTCTCTTCGTTTTAGTTTTTTTTTGCCAGATTTTGTCTTAGTCTGTCCGATTGACGATTTTTTTTTCTCATTTTAAAGGGACTAGGTTTTTTTAAAATACAGGTGCAAAGGGAATTCTTTAGAAAATAGAGAAAACACGTTTTCTTATTACTTACATGCGCTGCTGTTTCCGTAGCTCTACAAAGGCCACGAGGGTATCGTAAGATGTATAGCCGCCGATCCGACTGGTCAGTGGTTGGCGTCAGGTAAGGCGCGCGCATGTTTTAGTGGATCTAAACCTCAACTATAACATGCAATAATAATTTAATAGTAATAAAGTTTGTCTTGTCTTGACTCAGGGAGCGATGATAAGAGTGTTAAGTTCTGGGAGGTGTGCACGGGTCGATGTCTCAAGACTGTGTGGTTTGACGGTCCTGTGCAGAGTATCGCGTGGAACCCCAATCCCTCCGTCTGTCTACTGGTCGCTGCACTGTAAGTACTTGGTATAGTATTCACTGACACGTCACTACGTACGTTGTTTGCCGTGTGTTGCTCTTATAGCTGGCTTGATCTTGAAACAGCAGGATTGTTATATGTACTATAGTTCAGGGCGAGTTTGGTCTGGTCAAAGAACCCATGGCGAGCCGGACCAAACAAGCCCTGATATTGTCCCCTAATCGAGCAAAAACGTACACGATTACATGTTTATCACCCCTGACCAAAACGTGTAATTTTAAAAAAAACATTTTCTCGACTTGAAAAACTTCATTTATGCATGAACACACGTACGTTTAAGTTTCCCTCTTTTGGGAGACCCCCTTCCTTCCTTGCAGCTGACTTTCAAGAGAGAACCAAAGTGTCGTTGATTTCGTCTGAAATCGTGACACCGTCGTGTTTTCGTTGAAAACCGGTAATCTGTTCTGTGATTGGCTGAAATCATTCTCAATGATGAAAATAACGCTATGTTTGGTCTTGCCATAGGTATTTTGGTTTGGCCTACGGCCTCGCCAAATTCAAACCATGAGTCAACCAAATCACCCTGATATTTTCCCCAATCGAGTAAAAACCTGCACGTTTACATATAAAAATTGTATCTGTGTCTGTTGTTAATCGTTATTTCACCAGAGAACAACAAGCAGTCATAGTAAACCCTCACCTTGGGGACAAGTTAATAAGTTCGGGAACAGACGAGATGATCGACTCGTTTACTCCACCAGCTGAAGGTATGGAGCTTTAATATCGTTCACCGTAGTTTTGATCTACATTCGGTGTTGTGTATAATTATGTGTGTGTGTGTGTGTAAGTAGCTGTGCGTTTTTCCTCTATTCGTATCAATCTTTGCCAACAAAATCAATTCCGTTTCCTCTGTCATAAGTCACACCCGGATTTAGCTTCACGCTGTCAGCTAATTTTTCTAAATTATTTTATAAAAATATGTTGAAACCTCGCCCGGGTAAGTACCTGCCTTGAAACAGACAAGCACGGGCGTACTTTACTAGTAGTTCAGATGAACGCCCTGTAGACTTTCGCAAAGTCCTTTGTGCGATTTCGTCCGGTTCTGGTGTCCCTTTTCGCTTTTTTATCGTGCATGTATATCGTGCCATTACCAAAAATATTAGTGTGTCGACTTTTGGCAGGCCTAAACGCCCTGCTACACAAACGAATGACACTAACAACCGTCTCACCAGAATTGCAATCGGAAAATGCCAAAAAACGCTTCTGTCGCCGATAAATCCAGCTAAGTAAGCCTGTTCACCAAGTTCACGCTTATTTTGGAGTTTGGCATTTTGTGTGTACAGTAAAAACCCGCGAGTAAGAACCTAAATTTTAAGAACCTGTTAGGCTAAAATTTACCACTTGTAGCCCCTCTATGTAAGAACCTATTTAGCCTAAAATTTTGAAATCAGGTTCTGAATTTTTTAAACATGCACTGTAGCCATCAGTGCTGTTGTAAAACTTCCCAGAAACTAAGAACCTATTCAGAACCTAATGACCCTAGATTTTTGTTACATACCGTTTATGTAAGAACCTGTTTAGTCTAACTTGCAGAAATACAGGTTCTTACTCGCGGGTTTTTACTGTATTTGTAAACCTTACTGGAATTGCATTTGGTTCAATCCCGTGAGTTGCGATTGTCGTTTGATCTCAGTGCAAATGTCAGGAACGATAAGAAAGGCGACACGTCACTGTTTTTAGTCAAACTTTTCGTTTGTCCAGATACATGCGAAGAACTTACAAACTATAGCCCTTTGTTCATAATCTGCCCAAACACAACTTCGGTGGCTGTGATATAGAATTTTGCTCGCCCGACAAATCAAAATCAAAACCGCAATTGAGGCCCTGCTAGGGGGGTATTCGTGTCCCCCGTCTGAATTTCAAAATCTCGTACATCGCGATTTCGTAATGGTGCTATATCACTGTCGGAGTTTCACGTGTTTTTGGTGTCGTTGTCGGAGTTTCAAGGCAATGCCGGCTGTCGCAATTTACCCTAACAGGGCCTCATAATTGACGTAAAAAAGGACGGGTATTCGTCAAGTGTTCACAGAGCCCCACAAAACCCCGGAAAAGCCGATTGGCGTTCGGTTCTCCAGCTTTTGTTTTAAGGTCAAATGACAATCACTCCATCCATGTACTCAGTGTCTGTAGGAGTAGGAGCAGGCGTAGCTCAGTCGGTTAGTGTGCGGTCTTCGGAGCTGGAGGTTCTTGGTTCGATCCTCGGTGACTCCAACGTCTGTTTCCAGCTGATCTGAGTCCCTGCAATTAGACAATCAGGGGCGAGGACGTCTGCAAAACCTTGTATCATGTCGTTCCAGGCCCCATCCGCGAGACAAAGCGCGCGGAATTGATTCAAATAAAATTTAGGCATTTAGTTACTTACCCTTCAATGGTGTGAGTGTTCTACGTAATTCACGTGCGTATATTTGTCTTGCAGGCCAAGAGAGCGCGATTCAGTGGAATACTGCTGATAGGGAAAGTCAAAAGAATGGCATCAGATTAATACTTAAGCACAGTAAGGTAATTAGACTTTGATGAAATATCGATCTACCAACTTAAGAGGTCCTTTTCTTCAGAAGTAAAAACTTATAGTTTATTACTTTACAGGATTCAACTCCCTTGAATTTGCTTTTCGTTTTTTAAGAGCTAGAAATTTTTTAACTAAGTTTTTGGCTCTTGAAAGTCCATGAAAACAGCATTGTAGAGACGATACTCGGTATTTTTATTGGCCTGGTTACTCTTTTCGCTCAAAAACTAAATGCCAACATCGTAAAAAGCAATCATTTAATTGAAAACAAGTACCTCTTTCACCTGTAAAGCTTCACCCTTCTTTCTTTGTATAGGCAAATCAACTTCAAACCAGTGTCTTTGCAGAAAAAGATATTGAAAGTCTTCGAATTCAGTGCCTGAAGAGTATGTGAAGTTAACAAGTGTTTGGACACCGGTAGTAGGGTTTTAAACTTTTATAAAACTGGGTTCTTTTTCTTTGTTTATGGTTTACTTTACTTTTCAGGCCATTAGTCAGGTCACGTGGCACAACAAAGGAGATTACTTCGCCACAGTCCTGCCTCAAGGTGCTTCTCATTTCTTTGTTGTTTGTACAAATTATTTTACGTTACCGGAGAAAGATTAAGATCCGGGAGATTTCAGTCCACAGCTGTAGTGGATCGTTCATTATGTATCGCTGCCGCTGTCTTATAGTAGACGCCTACAGTGCTACTTAAAATTTTGTTACGTCTATGGTGCGTTGGGGGCGATTTGTTTTCTACGCCCACTTCAAGATGGCAGGTGCTTACTAGTACTGTAACATTGCTCAAACTGAGACTCGTGCTTAGAAAAATTTCAATGAAAAAAATTAGAAGTTGAAAATGCCGAAGAAAGGTGGACATGACAAGTCTCGAACGTTGGACCTCACAAACAGGAGTCGCATTGTTCACTACCACTACACTAACCCATCATTTCGCTGCCAACCCTTCACATTTTTTTGAATATCCATCTAAAGTTCTTACAAAAACATCGCTGACCCAACCCTAACCTTAACTAATCATGAACAACCATCAGTAGCCCTATGATATGAATTTACGAATAATAAATGAGCCGTGACAGTCCGCCATCTTGAAGTGGCCTTAAGAAATAAATTCGCGCGTTGCGATGGGGTGTGCAGTAATACGCAATTGGGTGTGCAGAAAGTAAACGTTTTTTAAACCTTGTGTTCTTAGACAACAGCAATGTCAGTTTGGTTTTCCTTCCAGGTGGCAACAGGTCTGTCTTTATTCATCAGCTGTCAAAACGCCGAAGCCAGGTGAGTAGTGTTAACTCTTTTAGCCCCAAAGACGCCATGCGATATACTGCTAAATTCTCCTTAGCTGTCTTTATGGTTTCCTTGTAAACAGGTTGGGAGAATTTTGCTTTTAATCTTAAATAGATGGCTGTGTATGATCATTTACTTTATTCTCATCACAAAACAACTTATATGTAGACAGTGTAAGGAGAATTAACATATTGATGAATTGATAGGTTGAAGAGGATTCAGTAAACACTAGCAGCTTGATTTTTTGCAAAATCTGTTAATTTTAAGAGAGAAAATATTGTAGGTGTCTTAGTAGTTTCCGTGATGATCCTCTTGTTATAAAAGATGAATAAATGGGTTAAATTCAAAAACTGAGAGGAACGCAGACTAGAACACCGGTCGCCCAAGCTTTTGAAGTGAGTAAAGTTACCAATAATTCGTACTTTGTTTGTATCCGAAGCTTTGGGCTACCTGTGGCCAGTAGCACAGCTACATCAGAGTGACCGCAGGGAAGATGATTAGAACTTGGCATTTTTTGGACGCGAGTCAGCACTTAAAACAGAGCTTTATACCACTAGGCTATGCAATCAGGGGCCGGTTAAACTACCTCACAAGTCTAATTTACCAGACAGGGCCGTTACAGAGAAATGGTTAGGTCTACGATCACCGTAGCGTGATTCCGTCTCAAAAGGGTTCAAGTAGCAGAGGTTTTCAGTAAAACTTGTTTTGTAGGCTTTTGAAACTTTTATTTTTAAATTTACATTTCGTCCTTCTCTCCCCAGTGTCCGTTCCAGAAAGCTAAAGGGTTGATTCAGCGTGTGTTGTTCCATCCTTCGAGGCCTTTCCTGTTTGTCGCGGTAAGATTTCATCCTGGGTGTCGTTATTTCAGTATATTACACTTTCCTTTTAAAGTTTTAATTTACCTTAAGTTTAATCGTGATAGCTGCAACTTTTGTCTTGAAAGTATTATTGCTTACTTTTTATTATCAGAACTAAAGTATTTTAAATACAATTAATCAAAAGAAAAATCATATGAAAAAAATATTTCAGAAACCTAACAGTTTTCCTTCTGGCGGGCTTAGACAATCATAATAAAACTCCTTACCATAACATACCATACCAGACTGAACATACTAATTCAAGATTTTAAAAGAAATTTAACAATTTTCAATTAAGCAGTAATGCAAAATGCAATCTCGTACTGAGGTAGTATTAAGGTTAGCTCATCGTGTAACTGCCTTAAAGAAAATCAAACACAAACACTAAACAAAATAAAATAGAAGATTTTCGCAACATAAAGATTTTTAGAAAAAAGAAACATCTAACTTTTTTGAAGATTTTATGTGTCTAAGAAGTAATTTTTATGAGTAGGTTTTGACATGTTTTTGAATGTCTTCATACTTTTGCATAATCAGTGTGCGGCAAATACCACTTTACTGTAGCCTTAAAATAACGTTTATTTGTTGCGAGATGCTGGTGGCTTGAGGAAACTCTTTGAACTCATCGAGATATGATAACACGTTAAGGCATGCTAAATGAAAACTTAAGACAAATCTTCGTTATGTTGGGATTAACCTCACGCCCAGTAAGGTTTTGTAAGTTAAACGCAGCTTGCATTACAACTAGTCAACCGAGAAGATAAACAGTTCTGGTGTGAGAGTGCTGGTAAAGTTCTTGTATACCTTTGTTTTCTAGAACGCTTTTTGGAGTTTTGCTTTTTACTAATTTGAAACTTATCATGTGTACCTTGGTCAAGTTGGTTACATTCTGGTGTTCTCTGACTTGAAAACGTGTGATCACTGATCAATGTTGAACAATGCAAAAGGCGGTTAAGACATTTAAGTACTAGGTTTATTTCAGTACCGACCATGTGAGTTCTTCTTACTTTTGTTGATAATTATTTCTTGTTCAAATCGCTTTCAGACTCAAAGATATATTCGTGTGTATAACTTAATGAAACAAGAAATGACGAAGAAGCTCGTGTCTGCTGTTAAATGGATCTCTAGTATGGCAATACACCCAAAAGGTAAGATTGACCCCCCAGTCCGGCTAGATTGTTGTATTCTCTTTGGTAACCGCGCCTACTTGGTAACCGCTCACATTTTGTTTGGTAACCATGCCTTGTTTAGCAGCGGCATCATGCTTGGTAACCTTCTATATCCATTAGGGCAAGTGCGCGGGAAGATGAGCAAAACCGAAATGTGCGTGCGGCGAAAGCACAACACGAATCGGAGTGTCTTTTTCTCACCTCGATTGCTCTTTTATCCTTCCAAGTGCTCTAGTTCATTACTAAGTTATTGCACAGGCAAAGATTTTATGTTCTTTTTGTTAGACGATTCAACTTTTCTGTTGAAAATGTTGGCAGTTGAAGTGAACTTAATTGGCCGTGTGCCGCGCCCAAATATTCTACTGAAAGACGTCACCAGACATGAAAAAAGTAGTGTACATACTTTGTTAGTCGCATTTTGGATGCAGTTTAACAGATTAACAGATGTTGTATAATGTAACATTGTTGTCTTATGTTGTTTGAGGTTTGAGGCCTAGTGTTATGCTGTGTTCGTTTTTCAGTTGAAACCAAACCCTCGATTTTAGAGGCAAGGTTGCTTAAGACCTCCAACAGACTAAAGGAAGCACATCAAATCCCACAGGCGAAAAACATATTATATAAACCTTTGTTGATCAAATCCATATTCAGCATACTTGCCAACCCAGAAAACGCACTTTTTTTTCAAAATTGGTCTCCCAGTGTTTAGAGTAAGTATAGTTACGTTAGGTAGAGACAGACCTGATCAGTAAGCTAATAACGGATCCCTCTGTTCTCCCCACATCTTAATCATGATCTATCGTGTTCGTTAGCGCTAAGAACGTAAAATTATAAATTGAAAGACTGAAGAGCACGACAAACTTACAAAGTACTATGAACCATATCTGGGAAAAGTATTGGTTGGTCCAAATTGTTTATTAAATTCATACTAAAGGAGGCTTCAGAGGTGGCGGCAGTTTTGGCAGTTGCCACTTCTTCCTGTAAATTTTGAACAACACTAACTCACGAAATACGAGTTTGTTGACTGCATATTTTTCTATTTCAAAGGAGATAATCTCATAATTGGTAGTTACGATAAGAGGTTATGCTGGTTTGACATGGACCTGTCGACAAAAGCTTATAAGACTTTAAGGTAAGTTTTTCGAACACGAACCCCTTCTCTCCTATTGCATTTGTGGTAATTGTAAGCAAAGTGTAAACAATACCCTAGAAAAATATTCCCTTGTTAAGAAGATTTGAAGTTGTTTCAAATACTTGCCACGAACCGACCCCACAAATTTGCTACAATCAACGGCAACAACATCGACAGCAACAACAACAGCAAAGAAATTTATTTCACCACAGATTTGACACTGTTTCAATCACTATTTGCTAGTTAAGTAGTGGGTAGGTGCTGATTTCCTGGAATAACCATAAAGATTATATGAGCCAGAACTCATTTTTGGTCATATATTTTTTGATCGTTATGAGTGAGGGTAGAAAATTTACAGAAAAAGGGAAAAAGGGCAAAGAAATGATTTAAAAGTTATTGATTGATTTTTTCATGTGTCTACCTTAAGGGCCCAGAGTTAAAGTAAAGTACTGACATGCGTGTAACTGTTCCCTACACAGACACCACAAGAAAGCTATTCGGCAGGTTGCCTACCACAGGTTTTACCCCCTGTTTGCTTCTGCCAGCGACGATGGCACTGTGATCGTATGTCATGGCATGGTGTACAAGTAAGTGGACTGAACAATGCTTTCTTCTTGGTCACCTCAACTGTGAACATCTGTAGAACGATAACAACAGTGTTGTATGTCATTACTGCAATCACCTATCTTTCCGTTTCAACTAATCTTTCCGATTCTGATACTTACAGAATGCTAGCATCAGGTTTTCGTTCCTGGAGAACCGTGAAAAGGATATACTTTTCCACCATTTGCTCAAATACAAACTTGAAGTCTTAGTAAACTACAGTCAAACCAAAACTTTGTCAGCAAGATAGTTACAAACTCTAGAAAACACGACCACGTTACCCCTTTGCCGCGGCAGTTGAACTACCTACCTGTGAAGCAATTACTACTACTTAAGATCGCAGTAATAACATACATAGGTCTAATGGCTTCGCTCCACTATCCCTCAGCGATAAGTTCATTAAGCGCTCCAACACCCATGCTCGTAGCTTGCACAAAAGGGACTCGTTGCAGATACCGATTTGTAACACTACCGAGCAGTTAGCTTTTTGACAGCAGAGGGCTCTCACACCGAACCGAAACTGGTAGAGAAGAGAAGACAAGAGTAGTAATATCCCCCCCTCACTGGTGGAAATGGAATGTCTGGAATGTGATAATGAGGTGTTAATTACCCCAAGCTGTCTTAATTACCCCTTTGGAATGTTTATTGGTCCCCTTTGGTGGATTTCCCTATTGTCAGAATGATACAAAAGGGTATATAGGGTGTGGTGCTCATTGTTGGAGAAGGACGCGACGCTATAAATTGACAAAAGAAAGATGACAGGGTTATTGTTACGGGGGACGCGAAGCTATTAGAACACTGTTATAACTACCCCTTGGAGTATTAATTGGTCCTCCTTTAAAGAATTTGCCTATTGTCAGAGTGATACACAGGGGGATATAGGGTAGGGCATTTATTGTTGGAAAAGGACGCGACGCTGTCAGATCAATGATCCACGATTCTCTAACACATGGAATTATTAAATGTCAGCGTTTCTGACTACAAAGAGAATAACCTTTTTTTTATTTCAAGTCTTTTGTGACCGTTAGACGTTTTTGGCTAATTTTTTTTTCTTTTGTTATCCGGTCAGAACCGGTTTCGAAATGACATCATTTTCTATTTTAAGAATAACCTGTCAATTGTTATTTTTAATGTAACTATATACTAATTTGTAA
Source organism: Umimayanthus nakama (assembly GCA_027574985.1). Taxonomy (NCBI): domain Eukaryota; kingdom Metazoa; phylum Cnidaria; class Anthozoa; order Zoantharia; family Parazoanthidae; genus Umimayanthus; species Umimayanthus nakama. The sequence goes on along the minus strand of JAOBRG010363960.1, from coordinate 1,140 downwards.
TGTCACGCCAAATTAATTGCTTAAATCTGTGCATATTACCGGCTTTTGGACTCTTTTTTTCAAGACTGTACATTTCAACTTTTCTCTTTTCACGAGATCTTAGATCAAGTGGTTAATAAAAAGAACAAACAGAAGAATCGAAATAACAGCTTTAAAACGTTATTTATAATAAGTAAAAAGTAACAAATTATTGTTTTCTTTGTTTGTTGTACAGAACTAGCACGCAAAGTCTATATTACTTTACTGTTCTCAAACAAGTAGTCTGTCAAGCGAAGCTAAGATATGCAAATCTCAAAGAATAGCAGAGAATGACCGTGTTTCGATTTCTAATGATAACACTGTAGTTGAAATAAAACACGCGTAAGCATCAAAACTGATTTTTATTTTAGTACTTTCCCTTTACAGATAAAGTAGATCAAAAAGCACAAGTTTTCTTTAGTCAAGATTCTTCGTCATCATCATCTAAGGAATATCTTGCTTCTCAAACAAATTGTTCAACAGAAACCTCCTGGCATGAATAGCTGCTTCCGTCGCCTCGAACCAGTCATAATCGCCAGCGTCCATCAGATCAATCCTTGTTCTGGCTATTTTGCGATAGTAGGGATCTTTCTTCATTTTGTGTGACCATTCAAGTTTTTCCATCAGAATGTTTCGCAGTTCTTTCCTAAAAGCAGGAATCAACCCGTTTTCAGCCTTAATTTCTGCAGCTCGCTCAGAATCACCCCTTTCTTGGAACTGACTTACAAGTTCTTGTAGTTGGTCATGGTGGCGGGCAATAGTTTCATCGGTTCATACCATACATCTTCTCGATCAACGTCACTGTCATTATCGTCAGTTTCGACCTCATCGAATTCATCGCTTCACTTTCTTCATCACTTGGGGCACTCCCCTCAATAGAGCTTGTGTTATTATCTTTGTAGGACTCCTGACTCTCACTACCACGAGATTCATAATCAAAATAATTTATGTTCATCTTTCAGCCAGACTTAAAGATAGGTACTCTTGTAAATGTTTACCTCAAAGAAACAACAGCTCGTGTATGACCTCTGTATCTTCGAAAGCTTTTTAGAACATAGCTGGCAATTTTTCGCGCGCTTTTTGTACGGCGCGAGCGTGCATCTAAATCTCGATAGACGCACG
>JAOBRG010363949.1:0-12368 GCA_027574985.1 Umimayanthus nakama | reverse complement strand
TCCAGGTTGATAACACATTGGACAACGAGTTCGGCGGTATCTTCTTCTTTTCAACCCTTTCATAAAATGTCTTGAAATCATATGTCGAGCGTCAACAGTAAGATTTACGTCACTAAGCTGTAAATTAATAAAGCGAAATTAAATTGATCGGCATCATTGTCTTTGAAGCATAGAGCATGACACAGAACACATCGTCTTGGAATCTAAGAGAAAATAATATATAGTTTTATGAAAACTTATTTTCATCTGTTTCGTAAATAACTGGTGGTTCAACACTATTTCGAACAAATTCTCCGTCCGAGTCAGATACCGATTCAAATTCATAGTATTCATAACGTAAATCGTCTTCAGGATTTTGTACAGTTTTTACGTTAAAACCGCCTAGTTCTAAGATTATAAGATCCTGTATAATTGAATGGTACAATTGTTTCCACAAACAACCAAACGAGTTGCTATACTGATGATAAAGAGAACAGCTGTCAGATTTCAATTCATAAACAGATATATAAGAAAAATTGTCATAAGGGTAAATGATATAGTGGTAAGAACAATTAATACATTCCACATATGCGGGAATACATATGTATCCATGTTTCAAAATATGCTTCGATATGAAATAATTCAATATCTTTAAGTGACATTTCGGACACAACTGTGAAAGAAAAAAATAGAGATTAATTAATTTAAAAAAAGGGTGCAAAGATGATATTCGTCTGGATATTTGTTGAAAAAGCCCTCCATGTATGAATGATGAAAATTGTTATATTCTTGTTCACACTGTTTACATATATAAGTTTTACTTTGGAGTACGTGTTTTCGATGACAAAAGCAAAGCATGTGTGTAATAATACGAAAAAATCGATGACAGTGACAATCTGGACAAATCAACGTGTCTTCGAAACAACATGCATAGCAAAAGTATTTATGCACAGGTTCATGGGTCCAGTTAGTTGACAATTCTATGCAACGAGAATCGCAATTCTTGCATATAAACTAAAAAAGAAAAAAGTGGAAAAAAATTAGAAGGTATGTGTAAAAAAAAATTGAAATAGAATGCAAATGATAAAAACAAATTACCGTTTTTTCCACAGGGAGGCCCTTTCTTTCTCGGATGAGATTGATGTCTTCTCTTGTCAAAACGACTTTGGTGTTGCAGTGCGGACACTTTGGGTTTTTTACGTCGGTCAACATCCAGGTGTCATAACAGGATTGGTGGATGAATTTTTGATTTTCAGCAGATGAGCAGTGGTTGCACGGGATGACAATGAGGGGTTCTGTTTTCTGCTTTTTGGCTGGCGGTTCTCCAGCTGTTGGCGGAGTTTTAACGGGTGTAGACGGTGGGGAGTCATCGGACTTAAAGCAAACGATGCAAGTATTTTTTTGTGGACTTCTGTTGAGTTTGCGGTGTGTTTCTCCAGGATCCTGGCTTGTCGATGGAATATCTTCAGAAGATTGGGTGGTCATAGGAACGGCATCATCTTCGGAAGATTGACTCGTCATGGAAATGGCATTTTCTTCAGAAGATCGGCTCGTCATGGAAATGTTATCTGAAGTTTGGCTAGTTGTGGGAATGTCTTCTTAGGGGGGTTGATTAGTCGCAGAATTTCCGCCATCTTGACTCGGTTCGCCATGTTTTGTCGAATAAACATTCATCCTGCAAAAAAAAAAGAAAATGTATATATGTGTAATAAAATGTATCTAAACCCCGCATACAAACAGCGACACTGGGTTGGTGCAAGGCAGTCTTTATTACAATCGGTACAAACATTCTTACAAACAAATAATATTAAATCCTTAATTACATTATCTAATAATTTGATATACGTACTTTCTAATACAAATAGATTGTGCCAACAGACAAGTAAATTAAATACATGGAGACGAACTTACATACAAAATACAAAAGACTGCACGTAAAGTGAACCTGAATGAATCCTCGCTCTGCTTGGTTGCGATAGTGCTATTGCGAACTATTGTCAAGATGGTCCTTGTAGCTAGCTAACTGCACCTTTATAGTGGGCAGTTATTTTTTCTTGATAATAGTACATAGTCCAACTTATTTTTAGTGTATGAACAAAGAGTATTGACGCAATGGCGAACTCATGACGCTCTTGCGACCGATCGACTTGATAATAGTACATAGTCCAACTTATTTTAGTGTATGAACAAAGAGTATTGACGCAATGGCGAACTCATGACGCTCTTGCGACCGATCGACTTGATAATAGTACATAGTCCAACTTATTTTTAGTGTATGAACAAAGAGTATAGACGCAATGCGGAACTCATGATTGTCCCAAAGGTTCAATGTCCACATAAAAATGAAGTAAAGATTTCATGAAATTTTGGTTACCTTGATGGTTTCAGTAGTTTTTTGAGAGCAAAAAAAGGAGCGTAAATTGCGACTGTTACGGATAATGAGTGTAGGTAAAGTGAGCGTGTCTAAAAATGAAGCGATTGTATGAAAGAAAATGACGTATCCTGTGCGTACGCGCGAATGTGTAATGATGGGAGGGGGAGGGGAGGTACCCCCCTACCCCTATCATAAAAGTCTGCGCATGAGCAATAATGGGTATGGCGTGGCATGTTTTAGGGTTAAATAGCGCTGCAATGGGCTGCTTCAGTCACTTTGCTTTTGTGCAAACAAGTTGTGAAGCCGATTTACAAGATTCTTACGAAGCTTTTTCTACACGTTTTACCTTTATTTCTCAAGAGGTATGTTTTATTTGTGAGTTATTTTACTTTTTTTGTTGATTTAAATTAATTGTGGTGTTTTTTTCAAGCCATGGCTGAGAACAAGCAAGTCGTGAGTGTGGACGTCGAAGACGAGGATTCAAACGATGTACCTCAGGCCACTTCATCTCCTAATGCTGGCGAGACTAGTGCAGCCGCCGCTACACCATTGAACTCTCCACGCCAGCGGCGAAGAAAAAACGCATGGCTGTAAAGAGATCAAAGAACGGCGTGCCTACAGCAAGCGCAGCGTCCGATGACGATGGAGGAAATGCTGAAGAGGTGAGTTAATTGTTTGACGATGTTTTATTTTTAATATAATGTATTGAATTGTAATATTTTTTCATTTTTTATTTTACTTCGAAGTGACTGCAGCCATGTTTGCTAAATATGATGAGAGGAAAGCGGAAAAATGGTCTGATGTATCGCAAAATGAACCCTTTTGTATAGTGGGTTACAGAAGAGTTGATGATGCTTCAAAATATGGGGACGCCCATATTTTTGAGCTTGAGAATGATAATAGAGATTTATTTAGAGCTTATATACCCTTACGTATGGCTAGGGAGTATCTCAAGTATAAAGAAGAAAATAAAGGCAGAGGGTATGACTGGGTTATGTCAAAGGGAAAGAAAACTGTAACCAAAGTTAATAAGAATGGTGAAGAGGTCGAATCTGATCCGTTTTATGACTACCAGTTGCTGGACAGCGGTGTAGTGATGAAGAAAGAGAGAGAGGAAAAAAAGCGAAAGCTGAAGTAATTGTGCGTTGCATTTGTGTTCTGTTTTTTTTTTATAGGTTATTAGAGCCTTCATCTGGTGGGTTGATTAAAAAACATGATTTTATTTGATTTAGATATGTGAACGTTAAAAGATGATTTATTTGATTTTTAGATTTGTGAGCATTGTGTCAAGAAAATATTCGCTATTGCTGCAAGATATTGGCATTATAGAAGGAAGCCACGATATGGCAGTAGGCGTAAATCATATTTTAATTGATTAGCGTAAAAAAATTTTTTTCATTCTTTTTAAGTGCCCATTTTGTTTAGAATTACAACGGAAAGCCGAGGGTAGAAAGAAAACGGAGGATATTGTGAATTATATGTACAAGATGAACATGATTAGAGCGTTATGGAAAGTTCGATATGATTTGTAAATGAGCTTTTGTAAAGGGGACGTTGTGTTTTTATTTTTCAGATTGAAAAATGGTGTGATAATGTTAACAACATTTTTAGAACGTGGTGGCGCGAAGTGAAGATTAGAGAGTTTAAGAATACCATGTATAAGTTTACATATACTTTGGACCCTTCATTTTCAGAAATGGATTTATAGAATGAAGGTGGCATTAAGAACAAAAAACTAGTTCAAGAAAAAACAACGTGTAATGAGAACAGGAATGGACTGGGCACGTGTAGTGCGTGAAGAGTATATGCGAAAGTATAAATATGGGTCGCCCTTAGCAAGAGCTCATTTAGTGGATCTGTCTTTCAAATTGTTATCATTTATTGAAGAAAATGTAAATGATTTATGTCCGTAGGTTATGCTGAAACTTAACTGCTGCAGATGTTTTCATGTGAATGAGATATCATCCACTTCTGTAATACTTTACTATGTGTCCATTTACTGGCCACCATTGTATGTATATGATTGTGAAAAATGTCAAAATGTGACGCAATCGCCAACGCCTATTTCTCATTATGAGATGTTGGGAATTGAGAGAAAATAAATGATTTGTCATCCGTAGGTTATGCTGAAACTTAGCTGCTGTCGATGTTTTCATGTTAACAAGATATTATCCAGTTCTGTAATGCTCAGTTACATACAAATCTATTGGTCACCTTTGTATGAATATGTTTGTGAAAAATGCGGAATGATGTCGTTAGCACCAGTACCTATTACCCATTATGAGGTGTTAGGAATAAATAAATCGAAATTAACCTTGATTTTCAGATAATCGAGTGGCACTGTCACACGTGTGGGCACTGCATAAGGAGGCTAGTGAGCGAAAAGGACGCGATAGTATGGCTAGGAATGGAAGTGATTAAAATTGATTGTGTAAAATGTGGTAGAGTTTATCATAAACCAGTAAAGATGATTTTCATAGGAAATTCCTTTGACGAAAATGAAATAGATTATTGTTTTGATTAATTTTGTAGGTGTATGTGATGAAGACTATATTTTTGTTTTCAGATATATGGTGAATATGTAACTTTTAAGTGTGATTGCAAGTTTGGTTTTAGAATTGAATATGTCACCGTGTGGAACAGTAGGATTAATTCATCAGCATCTGAAGTATTATATGAAACATGTAACCGACCTTATGTTGGAGCAGTCAGTTCAGCTTTTACAAAGTTTTTGAAATGATTGAGAAATTTATTTTATAGGGTGTATTTTCTCAACGGGTCGAAGTTGTTTGTGAACGATGTGAAGTGACAACTACGAAGCACGTTTATCCGGATGACGTGATAATTTTGCATTTTCGCGATTGTGATGAACCCGAATGTATCACTACTATCTCATGTGATTTTTGTGAAACATTATACTTTCCAACAGTGAAAAATGAGTTTCTCAGTCATGTAGTAACGAGTGGAGCCCTCTTCTTACAGGGGCACTGATTTTAGTTTTTTTTCTTATAGGAAGGTTATTGTCAAACAGTTAAGTATGTATCGTGTAAGTGAATAAAAAATTTATGTAAAATGAAGTGTAATAAAAAATGATGGAAAAGTAATATCTGTGTTTGTTTTTATTTTAGTTGTATTTCCTTGATGAATCTATGGATTGGGAAGATACGGAGAATCTGTTTGACGACTGGTTTGAAAATGAGCTTATGACTTATTATATGCCTGAACCATTGACTGGAAGAGGCAATGAAGAAATGGGAGAACCGAGCGACTGGGACCTGGTGTGGGATGACCCTGATTTTATTCACAATCAAATGGGTGGTAGTGTTGATGCAGACCTGTTGTACACCATTGACAAAAGAGTTAAACACGTCAAGTTTGGTGTAATTGAGAGTGACTATACCTTCACATTACCTGCGGGGTTGAACAATGTGCGCGGAACTGATAACATTCTTGAAGTTGTGGATAGAATGATGGACAATATTTTGAAAACTGTAGTGAGGGGAAATCCTCAAGATAGAATAAGGTTTGTGATGAGGGTGGATGGGTTAAAGAATGATCAGCCTATTAGTTTGTCATTCATGCCTCAGAGTGAATTGACAGTGGAACTTATTTACAATAGGTCCACCGGGTGATTCAGTCTGGCATGAATGTTGAACTGAATAATAATTTTAAAGTAAATGTTATATGGGCGGATTCAACGCAGTTGACGGGTGGTGGGAAGCGGCGTGCGGGGGCTAATAACGTGTTAAATGTTCAACATTATGCTTATAATAGCCGTTCAGTCATTCAAGTATCAAAAGCTGACAAGATGTGTCTTGCGAGATGCCTTGTCTTGTTTTTGGCGCGGGAGAAGAAGGAGCAATATGAGCGCATACGCAAAAAGAAGAGTGTCTTTCAGAAGCGCGAGGCGCGTGCGTTGTGTCTCAAAGCGGGGGTGGATCCTGACAATGAGGCGAATTTGTCGGATGTGGCGCGGTTTGAAGCGTGTCTGAATGAGGGTGTGGAGGGCGGGCCAAAGTATCGCCTTGTTGTGTTTAGCAAAGCGCATTTTTTCGAACCGGTGTATTGCGGACCTTCAGCTCCCGTGCCAATATATTTGTTTTTGTCGGACAATCATTATGATTTGATTACATCTGTTAAGGGGTTTATTAAGAAGGATTACTTTTGTTAGGTTTGCTTAAAAGGATACAAATGTTTTGCATCTCACAAGTGCAATCAGGCCTGTAGAAGGTGTAATACTGTAAAGTGTGACAAAGAGGAGGAGGATGAGGTGTTACGAGTTGCACAAGAAGCAGAATGTGGAAGTGAGGAGAAAAAGAAAGATCAAGTCGGTGTGTGAAAAGATGCACAGATGTGTCAAGTGTAACAAGGAATATCTGACAAAGAATGGTGCGCATAAGTGTTATACAAAAAATGCCCCAATTGTAAGCAAATGGTGCCATGGAAGCATAAGTGTTTTATGCAGGTGTTGGAAGAGAAGAAACCGAGAGCTCGTGAATTGTTGTTTTTTGATTATGAATGTATGCAGGAGACTGGCAGGCATGTGCCGAATTTGGTGGTGGTGCAGAATGAGGAGGGAAAGACGTGGAGTTTTAAGGGTGAGAAGGCGAATGATGAATTTTGCGAGTGGTTGTTTACGGACGCGAGGGTGAATACAGTGGTGCTCGCTCACAATTTTGGAAAGTACGATGGCACGTTCATCTTGCATTGGTTATTGTTGCGAGGCATGAAGTGTGTACCTCTTATGAATGGTGGAAAAATTATTTCCATGAAGGTGGGTGATATTCTTTTTATGGGTTCATTAAATTTTCTCCCTTTGGCCCTAGCGCGCTTGCCAGCCACCTTTGGCCTGTCGGAGTTGAAAAAAGGTAATTTTCCGCATCTTTTAAACACCATGGCTAATCAGGAGTACGTGGGTCCCATTCCCGATGCAAAGTTTTACGGTCCGAACGGGATAAACCCAGAAGCAAGGGAAAAGTTTTTGCGCTGGCATACGGAGCAGGTGGCGAGTGGGAGGAGATTTGATTTTTCGAAAGAACTGTATGAATATTGTTTGTCGGACGTGGACATTTTGAGGCGGTGCTGTTTAGAATTTTGCCCCGTATTTGCAGGGGAGACGGGGGGTTTAGACCCATTGGATGGTAGTCTGACCATTGCCTCTGCCTGTATGCGGGTATTTTGGACGAAATTCTTGCAGCCTGACACAATTGGTGCGATGCCTCAAGGTGGCTACCGTTCGGCAGCTGTTCAATCGCACATTGCGTACGAGTGGCTCGAGTGGGAGCAAGCGCAGCGTGGTTACAGTATTCGCACGGGTCGCAATCACTTGGATGGGGAAGCGATAGTGTGTGGGTATAAGGTGGACGGTTTTAATTCGGAGAGGAAGGAGGTTTACGAGTTCCAACTGGGTGTATGTTTCACGGGTGTCAAAAGTGTTTCCCAAATCGGAAGACGGTGAACCCCGTGAACAACATGCCCATGGATGCGTTGTATGCAAACACGGTCAAGAAGGTGGAGAAGTTGAGGAATGAGGGGTACGAGGTTTTGGAAATGTGGGCGTGTGAATGGAACAAGATGAAGGAGGACAGTGAGGAGATATGTGTTTTTGTGAAGGGGTTGAACATGGTGGAGCCGCTTCAGGAGCGTGAGGGTATGTTTGGGGGTCATACCAATGCTGTCAAGCTGTGTGTGTCTGTGGAGGATGAACCGGAGGGAACAGTGATCGAATACAAGGATGTGACGTCGTTGTATCCTTTTGTGAACAAGACGAAACCGTACCCTGTGGGTCATCCGGTCATTTACACGCAGGACTTTCCCCCGATGTCGAAAGTGTTCGGGATGGTCAAGTGTGACATTTTGCCGCCGAGTGGGTTGTACATTCCCATACTGCCTTACAAATGCAATGGGAAATTGTACTTTCCTTTGTGTCGCACGTGTGCAGAGGGTATGTTGCAGGAAGAGTGTTGTCATTCGGATGAGGAACGTGCGTTGAGGGGTGTTTGGTACACGCCTGAGTTGCATAAGGCGCTAGAGTTGGGTTACGTCGTTCTCAAGACGTATGAGGTGTGGCATTGGACGGAGAAATCACATTCGGTATTTCGGGATTATGTGAATTGTTTTGCAAAGAAGAAGCAAGAGGCGTCAGGGTGGCCTTCGGAGTGTGAGACGGTGGAGGCAAAGCAGAGGTATGTGGATGAGTACCTTGAGCATGAGGGGGTTGAGCTGGATCCTGATAAGATTGATCATAATCCTGGCATTCGGGGGATTGCAAAACTCATGCTCAATTCGTTGTGGGGGAAGTTTGCGCAGAATCCGAGCAAGGATAAATCGGCTTATTGTAGCAAGCCCTCGGAGTTGAATGCGCTGTTGTTTGATGATGCAGTGGAGGTGAAGAATCTGGTGTTTTTTAGTGAGGATGTGGTGTATGCGACGTATTGTGAGAAGGAAGGGTTTGTGAGACAGTTGGGGAATGCTAACGTCATCATTGGTGGGTTTACCACATCGCATGCACGTCTCCATCTGTATGAGTATTTGGAGAAGTTGGGTCGGCGTGTCATTTACTTTGACACAGATAGCGTGGTGTACATTACGCGTCCGGGGGATGAGTCTTTGCCTGTGGGGAAGTATTTTGGTGAGCTGACGGACGAGCTGAAGACGGGTGATCACATAGAGATGTTTGTGTCGGCTGGGCCTAAGAATTATGCGTATCGTACAGCGCGCGGGGAGACGGTGTGTAAGATTCGAGGGTTCACCCTCAATTTCCGCAATGCACTGCATTTGAATCTAGAATCGATGCTAGATGTAGTGGTGTTTAACCCAGGGAGGGAGATTGTGGTCACAGACCCTGCCAAGATTGTGCGTGACCATAAGAAGAGGGAGGTGTTTTCGGTGTCGCAGGACAAGCGTTATAAACTTGTCTACGACAAACGAGTTCGCGCCAGGGATGGGTCCTTTGACACGGTTCCCTATGGCTACTGAGTATATTGTATCAAGGAAGACATGATTAGTATATTCAGCATGATAAAAAAAGAAATCTGAGTAAGAATCTGGATTTAAGTCTTGTAAAATAGTGAAAAGAAAGTGAAACAATCAAAGGTTTGACAGATGAAACGTGTGGTTCATTGTGTGTGCATCATCATGCCTGAATTATCTATAGCACACTTGTTCGAGAAAATACACTTTCATATGGCGTGTTGTGGTGGAACGGTGATTGTCAATAGACGTGACGATGCCACCGCGAAAGAAAGCAGCGACGCAGTCGACGGAATTAACCGATCGGGAAAGTGGTTTACTTTCAAAACTATATTACGATCCAAGTTCGGCGGTTGCTTACGGCGGTCGCGCTCGACTCTCACGCGCCGTGCAAAAGCGAGGAATAGCCCCTGCCAAGACGACAAGATGGTTGAGTTCTCAACTGTCTTACACCTTGCATCGCCCGGTGATTAACAAATTCAAGAAGAGTCGCGTGTTTGTGCAGAATATCGATGACCAATAGCAAGCGGATTTAGTTGACATGCAATTCGCCTCAAAAGACAATGATGAGTATCGGTACTTACTCACGGTGATTGACGTGCTTTCCAAATATGCGTGGGCGGTACCGCTTAAAAATAAGACAGGGGACAGTTTGATTGCGGCGTTTGCGCATATTTTTAAGACGTCGGGACGTAAACCACAACGTTTGCAGACAGATGCTGGTACCGAGTTTGGGAATCGCAAGTTTCTGGCGTATTTGAACAAGGAAGGGGTCAAACACTTTGTCACCTACAATCAGACCGAGGCGCAAATTGCGGAGCGGTTCAACCGAACTTTGAAAGAGAAGATGTGGCGCTTTTTTCAGAAACAGCAAAGTTGGCGATACGTGGACGTGCTTCAGAAGTTGGTCTACGGGTACAATCATGCGGTGCATCGCTCCATCAAGATGCGCCCGGCGGATGTCACGTGGTCCAATGCGCAGACGGTGTGGCATCGCTTGTACGATGGCATGATGAGTCGACGCAAGCAAGTGGTGCCTAAGTTCAAGGTGGGAGACGAGGTGCGAATCACGCGAGCCAAGGGAAAGTTTGTCAAAGGGTTCGAGCAGAACTGGACGGAAGAAGTGTTTAAAGTGTCGCGTGTCAACGTCATTCAGTCCCCGCCCGTGTACAGTTTGGAAGAAGAGGACGGGACTCCTATCAGGGGGACGTTTTACGAGCAGGAATTGCAAAAGGTCACAACGAGGGGTGTGTACCGCATCGAGAAAGTGATACGGGAGCGTGGCCGGGGGCGAAACAAGGAATTGTTGGTCAAGTGTTCAGGGTGGCCTTCCAAATATAATACGTGGATAAAGGCCAGCACGATACAGTCGAGTGCAACTGCTGCAGTGTAAAGATGGCAGACGGTGTGCATTACACGTATATGCATTGCCCGAGCAATACGATTCCCCTGATTGGGAAGAACACACCTTCGAAGATCACCTGTCCTATGCCTGATGGAACTGTGCAACTGTTTGGCAAATGGGAGGCGGCCATCACCCAGGTGTCGATTCCTTTGATGAGAGATACACCGATTAACGCTGTATATCTAGCCAAGGAAGACCCGCGTAATACGCCGCTGATCTGGATACATACGAGTGTGTCGCCTGATAATGCGACCGTGAGTTATGTGTATGCAAGACACAAAGATTGGTATTGCTTCAATCTGTTTGATGAGAGGCAGCAGTGGAATGTTAAATCGAACGAGCATAGCGTGGGGGAACCAAACGAGCAGCGCAAGCATGACTTTGTGCAGATGCACAGTATTCTGTCAGCGTTGAACAAGCTGTTGGTGTTTAACGAAAAGCAGATTTTTCACTTTGACTTGAAGAAGCGCAAGATCCTTTCTATCGAGCAAGGGTTTGCCATCTACATGTACAAGGACCTGTTCAAGTACATCTATGGCCTGAACAAATCCATAAATAGAAATTTGTTGTTGCCAAATGCAAGCCCGCCACTGTGGTATGTTCTTTACAACCAAGACTATGAACCGTACAAGAGTGAAGCTGACATCCCAGAATTTTCGTTGGAGAAGCTGAACAACTTTGTCAACTTGCGCAGGATAAACTGTACGCCAGACCGTGCACTGAATTCCGTAGCCATCTTGTATCGGGTGAATCAGCCTGTGAATAAGAAGGAATTTGTGGAGCTGACTGTAAGTTGAATGAGTCGTGGTGGCAGTAACCCAATGCTGAATTTTCTACCAGAACTGTTGAAAGTACGTGAACGAGGACCATACACAGCCTTTGAAGTTTTGCAAGCCATAACAAGGCTTCTTAACTATCCTAACGTTAAACAAGCCGTGAGTAACAAATACAACAGTGCAAATACCGATGTGATTTCTTTTGCTGGAACCACGCAGTTGACTTTTGCACCCCACATGGCTCTTGTCATCAGCAAGGAATTGGCAAAAATCTTGGGCATCAGTTCAGCTCATTACGAGGAATTGAGTACTGCCACATTGGTAAAGTACGATTTGCTGAAAAGCACGGAATACAATTATCATTGTGGTGATAATTTCTATGGTGAGGACTACGTTCGCATCCCCAAGACACTTGCGATGGACGGCAAAGGGGTATACACACCCACAACCATTCCGCGTACGACAGTGGCAGAAAATGGAGAAGATAAATTCTACTACAATTGGTCATGGTACAATGCCAATCAACCGATTAACACGACGCACAAGGACACGCGGGATATGAACACAGTCTACATCAACACAGATTTTATAGAAGGTCACGTGGTGGGGAACAGCATTTCAAACGTGATGCGCTCCGTTCACGTGTCCCCTGGTCAGAAAGAGATCAACACAGAGTTTGACCATTTACAGATTGTAGCAAAATTCAACCCTCATTCAATGTCAATTCAACCCCCATTCAGTGTCAATTCAACCATCACTTATGTCAATTCAACAATCATTCAATGTCAATTCAATGCTCATTCAATGTCAATTCAATGCTAATTCAATGTCAATTCAACGATCATTCAATGTCAATTCAATG
>JAOBRG010363938.1:0-12369 GCA_027574985.1 Umimayanthus nakama | reverse complement strand
TACTGCTACTACTACTACTACTACTACTACTACTACTACTACTACTACCACTACTACTACTACTACTACTACTACTATCAACTAAAGTGTATAATCCTATCAAAGACAGCTTGACATCATACCAGGAGAGGTTCCTGTCTTTGTTTAGTAATACGTTGCTACTAGTGATAAACTTTTTTAACGACATACGTAAATGCTTTGGCAGTATGTAAAAGGTTTTTATCATGCCAATAAAACTATTTTTACTAACTGCTACTTCTTCTTCTACTACTGCAACATCTACTACTACTACTACTACTACTACTAGTACTACAACAACTACTGCTACTACTCTAACTACTATTTTCTACTAGTACTACTATTACTACATTTACTACTAATACTACTATTACTACTATGATTACTACTACTACTACTACTACTACTACTACTACTACTACTACTGCAACCACTACTGCAACTCTCAACAAGGCTTAAAAATACGTTAAATAAACTTTTTTTACATTTTGCGAGCAATGGAAAGTACAAGTTCAGTAGTCTAAAAAAGTAAAGTAATGTTTTTTAAAAACGTGAAAAGATCTTCCCCTCGTTTTGCTTACGAAATAGACGACGTATATAAAGAATAAGTACATGTATACTTCATTTTCGCTAAAGAAACACTGAAAAGCAAAAGTAAAGCTTTAGAAGTATTTTGTGCCACTAATTTTTTTTTAGTGCAATAAATCCTGTTTACTTAAAACTTATCGCGGAGTCAATTTCAATTGCTCAAATGGTGCTTATAAAGCGGAAATAGTTCGAATGCACTTAAAAATAACGACAGATAGACAATTCATCAAAATTTACAGCTCAAATTACGTAAGGAGCAACAATAATGAAAAGCAAGCTTTTGAGATCTCAAAAAGCATGAGCAGTCTAACTCGAAAATACAATGAGAATAAAGACATTTGCGCAAAATCAGGATTGGATATTACATATTAGAAAGTTAAAGATGGTTGTTACAATTTATAGAAGAACAGAAAAGATCATTCAACCGAGCTGGAATTTTCTTCAAAAAAATCTCTTTTTTCTAATAACGTACAATCGTAGTACTATGAAAAAGCTTTAAATAAAGAAAAACTCGTACGAAATTGCGTTTAAGGAATCATTTTCTGACCCTAGAAGGCGTAATTTTTTGACTTTAAGCTTTTGTTCCAAAATTGATTACCAAAAATTTAAGTACAACTGGTTTTTGTTTGTTAACACATCTTTGGAAGCTAATTAATTAACGTCACGATTGATGACGTTATCACAATAAGTCACACAACCTGTGTGTTGACTACGAAAAAGCAATTTGTAGCCAAAAAGCTACTACGCTTGCCTGAAGAGCGACGACTTAACAATTTTGTTGGCTTTGATTGCTAACTATTTTTTCTTGCCATTCTCAGTGTTCAACTAGAAAACAAAAGAAATTAATTAAAAATTGAACAATTCAAAATCCATGATGATGGCCCCTATTGATATCTTTTTACGATTAAGGTTTGCCATGGAAACTGATTAGGCACAACATGGTTGCGATTAATTGAGGGTATGGGGAAAGCCCATTGTATGTGCTTAATATCAAGGCAATTGGATAAATGGTGTTAAAAGTAGAAGGGCGGAGTCCGATACCCCTTTTGCGTTCTAGGATTAACAGCAGTACCTGCACGGTTCAACGAACCTGCTTTTTGACGTATTCGTCTTTGTCTTCTTATCTCCTGATCTCTTCGCAAACGCTCCTCCCACGCTTCTTGGATTGCTCTAATTCGTTCTTGTTGTTCCAACCTAATACGTTCGTTTTCTTGTTGTTGTCTAATCTGTAACTGTCTCATGCGCTGTAATCTAGCCCGTTCTTTTTCTCTGCGACTTTCCTCTAGCTGTTTTTGGTACTCTTCATTTTGTTTTTGAATGTGTATTCTTATCCTTTCTTGCTCCTGTTTCTGACGCCTCATTTCTTGTTCTTCTTCTATTTTTAATTGTCTTTCGCGTGCCAACCTTTCCCGTTCCCTTCTTCTACGACTTTCCTCCTGCTGTCTTTCGAACTCTTCATTCCGCTTTTGAATGAGTTTTTCTGTTTTTTCTCGCATAAAAATTTGTCGGTTATTCTCTGTTTCTTTCTTTCTCTGGAGCTCCGACATCTTCCTCTGGTATGCATCTTCCATCGATCTTCGTTTTTCATTTGCTGCCCTTTCTTGTCTCTGGCGTTCCAATCGCTGTTTCTCGATTTCTTCCTCTTTTTGTCTCTTTAGCTCCAACTCTTGCTTTTTTGCTTTTGCTATTTGTTCCATTTTCCTCTCATGGATGTATCTTTTTTGTTCCTCAGCTCTCTTTTCTTTTTCCACTTTACTTGTCAGCTTGGCATCAATTCCTTTTATCTTCTGTGCTTCCGCAGCTTTCGTGCTGAGAAAAGAAGTCATACATATCCAGACTGCAGGTCCTCGAGCTTGCTGTCGGTACTTTGCTTTTGCACGTTCCACATCTGCCAGATATGTATTGTAACATCCAGGAAAGCTGTAGTGGTTTTGCTCAACTCTTTTGGTAACTTGTGAATAAGCTCCATCAATGGCGTTCCAGCAGTACGATTCGGAAGAACGGTGAAGTTTCTTTTCATAATCACCGCTTTTGACATCACAGTGCCTCTAAAACGTCAAAGGACCGACAACATGAGTTTTTAATTTTGTACTCCCGAATAGGTTATCATAAAAAGAATGGTTCAGCTGTTAAGGACAGAAATCTAGACGTGTGCTCGTTGTGAGCTGAGTCTGAAGAACCTTTATTACACTTATGCAGGCAATGGGAGTGGGATTCATTCAATCCAATTCTCCAAATAATTTTGAACCTGTTAAGAATTAAAATGTGTTCTTTGGAATGCAGTAGGTACTAGAGCTTTCAATTTTTTTAACTCTATAGAAGGCATAAGGAAAATAAGTAGCACGGGGTCATAAGGGGGTCGATCGAACCTCCCCCCACCCTACCTACTTACTTTCAATTGATCGAAACCGCTTGGTATTTAAATGGATTCCAAGGCAACGACAAAAAAAAATTACGCCATTGCGGCCGCAATCTTGGATTTTTCAAATTTTCAAAACAAACATTGAAAACGGCGAGAAAACAAGATCTAGCGATTGGAAAATACAAATTTGTAAGAAATAATGTGAAGGTATCAGTATTTAGGCGAAAATAGTCGCATTTTTAGCTAAAAATGCAATTTTGTATCAACACACAGGTTACGTGACTTATTGTGATGATGTCATCAATCGTGACATCACTCTATCAAGGAAAAAGATATGTTAAAAAACAAACAAAAAGCAGTGCCAAAGCTTTTGGAAATCTGTCAAGAAAAAAAATTAAGCCAAAAAAAGGAAGGGGGGGCTATCAGATTGATCCCCCCCCCCTCCAAACCCTTATGCCTTCTAGGCTAAAACAAAAAAACTGGGAGGCTGGTTTTGTAAAAAACTGTTTTTTCTGCGTGGGAGAATGCGCTAAATGAACTGGTTTGATCAAAAAAAAGTTTATTTGGTATGTTTTTCGCTTGTGGGATCTGGCAGTTAACTGACTTTTCGAGCGTTAGCCCTTCGTCTGAGCAGTCTGCTCCTACGAAGGGCTAACGAGCTAAACGTCAGCTAAACGCCATAACCCACGGGCGAGAAACGTACTATATAAGCTTTTGTTGACACCTAACTCTTCTTTCCCTTAATTAATATGATGACGTCGTCAAAGATGATCTTACTATATCAAGAATTACAAGAGGTGTTCATTATCGAGGAAAAGCTGTGAAAGCGTTTCACAATAGGTCCTTTGCAGCTAGTGGTCACGTGATATAATATACGCCAATCTGGGGCGCAAAAGATTGTGCCAGACCCCAAAACAAAACAAAAGTAACTAGAGAAGTGTGGTTTTTCTTTGTTTACTATTCCCCGCAGAGTATTGTCACATGTTGTTGGCTCTCCAGTACATGTATGTCGGATCTTGTACCATTTAACATCTAGTTGCAAAGGTCCTAATGGTGAAGAGGCAAAACGTTCGGGCCAAAATAAATGAGGGAGGCGGCCAATGACTTTGACACCCTACAATTTAACAGTTGTTTCCCTAGGGTGGACTTTGTGAAAGTTTACAGATAGGAGCCGACAGTAGGAAACATGTTTTATAGTAATAATCATTTGAGTTAATTCCACCTGGTCAGGAATACTAGATAAAACAAGGTTTCTTTACCAAAATGTTTTGAACCGACTTATTTCCGTTCGCAAATTAAGTATTCCTTTGTTTTGGACAACAAAAGCCTGAGATGATGACAACTTATCAATGAATCATTGGTAAACATGAAAACCTCGCCAAATACCTTTAGGTTTTGCAGCCATTTGGTCTTGTCCCCAATTGCGAACTCTTCAATTATTCTTTTGGCCGTTTTAACGTGGCTACATTGCGCGGCTGCAAGGTCTGAAGCATCAAAAGAACTACTCTGAATTCTTGAAAAACTCTCTTGCATTTTCTTGTCGAATGTCGCTTTTGCCTCTGCAAGAGTTTCTTCATTCCGTAATTCAGCAATCACGTGGCCAATACTTCCACCTCTATCCATACGTTCGTCATCGTTAATTCTCTCCAACAGCCTTGCAGCTGTATTCAACAGCCCTTAAAAAGTCAAGAAAATAACAATCTTCTAGATTTTTGGTTTCTTTTTTGTTTGTTTTTTGGTAAAAGAAAGACACTTGTATTGAATATTATAATCAAAACAATGTATATTATATTAAATTATACTATATATCTTATATTAAATTAAATTAAATTAGATTATGTTAAATTGTATTATAATATATTAAATTATATTAAGTAATGTTATATTTTTTTATATTATATTGTATTGTATTGTATTATATTATCTTATACTACATTATATTTTATTGTATTATATTATATTATATTACAAGTACTATCATTCCATTTAAACCTAAAATGTACGAAATAAGGTAGTCTGAGATAACATTGTCTGTATTTGTTAGTAAAATAATCATGTTTACCTTTAAAAACGAGTATTCTCGGTAATTGCATTTTAAACCTTGTTTTGTGTGAGAAAGGATTTCTCTTTAACAAAGATTTTTCTGAAGGTGCTGTTCTTATTTGTATAGTTATGTGTACTAATTTTAATTGGGTAATGTGTCAACTGAAGCTTACAAAAGTCACAAACTGTTCACAAACATAGAGCTTTAGTTCAGTAAGTCAAAAACTTCTTACTTTTTTAAAACTAATTGAATTAAGTCGATTAAGCTTCAAATTTCGAAGTAACAAATCTAAGAACGTTTTCTACTCTATCAAAAAAGAGATTTCTTAATTCAATTATTTTTTTTACAAATGACGCACGTACGGTTTTATGTATTTATAATCAGGTGGGTTTATTTACCTTTTCCGTTTTTGCTGTAAAAGCAGCTTTGAGTATTCTTTAAAACTTCATCCACCAAGGGTTTGATGTCAGAAACAAAACTTGGATTCAAAGATGTCTCACAAAGTACATCAACGTTATCAGGGTCTCCAAAAGTCTGTGGTTTTGGAAGCATGAAACATTTGTTGCGAAAATTAGTTTGAACAGAGCCAGTTGACGACCCCTGCTCACTTTTGCCTATCTTTGCCTCCACCTGGGATAACAAGTGCAGAAGATACTCATTGGGTGTAGCAGGTGTACCCTTGATCGTTACCCGAAGATGTCCCGAGTCTCTCAGTACCCAATACAACATCGGGAGAAGCAACTCCTTGCTGGTTACATTGGGTTCCTTTTCTTCATAATCTTTAAACAAAGCGATGGTAAATCTTGGAGTAATAGTCATGGAATTACACAGAGTAGCGTTGTTTTCAGCTTATTTGACTGCCTGCTTAATCGATTAAGATAAGATCCAGGCATCATGTCGATAAGTGGTTAGTAACTACCATGTCCTGCGTCAGCAACAAATCTTAATTACCCCTATTTTTTTTTATAAACATGGCCTGATAGAAAATGTACTTGGAGAAATTATACTATAAGGGTAAAACGGTAAAACAAGAAGTGAAGTTTACAAGTAATATAGATAAGATGGTGATATTTTGAATAACTACGGGTTGTAAACGATTGAAAATCATAAACAAATATACACATACCCAAAAAAATAAAAAAAATTGGCCCAAACTTTATCATAAAGTAAAGCATATTGTAACAGCATATAAATCACAGCAAAACAGCACTGAAAAAGGTTTAGTTGTAAACGATCTTTTATAATTGGAGGAGGGCTTGTGGTGTGGAAATGATGACAGGTATCTCTACAAACCATTTCACACTGCTTTCATTGTATTCCTTGAATAGTAGTCGCCACTCCTGTTTGTTTTCTGTGAGCGCCGACGGCTCGAATTCCTCGAACTTTGTAGCATTTATCTTTTTTGTCTCCAGGTTATGTTAATAATACTTTCGTACTTCTCTTTGGAAACAATTTAGCTTATTTTTTGCTGAAAACACAAAGATTGGCTGGTTTTTAAAATGATTTAACTAGAAAGACACAAGTTTCAAGTTCAGTTCTAAAATTGGTGGCTTGCATGAAAAAATTGCTGTGCGACTAACCGTCAAAAACACTAAAGGCAAACTTTGACAACTTTTTGTATTCAGAGGTGGTTTTTTTTAACAGAAAGTAGCTCTTTCTTTAACAGTATACAAGCACTTTTTAGAGAGTGATTCTTTCCTTATTTCTATACTAGCACTTCCGAACCAAGAAGCTGGGTCGGTATCGGCCATGTAATGAAGTCGTATTCAATGTAAGTCGAAAGCTTCCCGTGGTGATATTTGCCCTGGTGTATTCGCTGATATGTGCCCTGCTAAGGATATCACGTGATCGAATATAACCAATGGTAATGCAGGATTTGGCAGTAAAAACTATTGTTGAATTATAATTGATCTTAGCTAAGTTTGACTGCTGTTTCGTTATTATCTTGTCACCTTAATGCCCTGCACCAACCATTCCTGAAGAAATTCAAGTGGTCAACTGCACAAATTGTAGCCCGAACTCACTAGCACGAACATTGGCGTCATATGAAATCGTTCTAGTGACAAAACAAACAAATTTGCCGCCAAATTCACACATAAAGCTACACGTATTGCTTTGCGCATGCTCTATTTTCAACATTCACAGAGGAGTACTGAGCACTACAGTGAATCCGGATACCTGCAGGATACGTGTGGATGGGCGAATTTGATTCGAATACGGTACGTGTGGATGCGAAATTGTTTAAATCCGCAACCAAAAATATCCCGATTAAAAAAATTCGGATACATGTGGACGGGGCCTAAAACATAGAGTTTGTAACTCTAGAAATCTTTTTAAAGTATCAAACTTAGTGCTGGTTGGAAAAAAATCCCATTCCTCCTTCCGCAGGCCAATTTTTAGCTTTTTATGAGAGGAAGCTTCGCGAATGCACTGTTTACTTGTTTGTGTCCGACAGGAATTTTGGGTAATTCGAGCATATAACGGCGAATTGGAAGGACGCCCATCTCTGCTTTGCAGTATCTTTTTCTGTGTCTATCCACCGGGGGCCTACTGGCAACAAACTTGCCGTTGGCATTTTTAGTAGTTATAAGTTAACCAAATCACTTTATTAGGTGCTACAATCCATCGACAGATGTCTCCGTTGGTAGTTTGTTTTCGATCAATACACAAAAATTCGGTATCCCACTGCAGAAAAATCACTGGACCCACGGTTACAAAAGAGTTGAGATTAAAAAATGGAGTAAAAATTACCGAGGATTAGCACTAATCGGTCTTTGAACAAACGGGCCCTGAAATAAATTGGACTGATGTTAATGTCTAGACATGCCTCAGTGACCAAGTGCAAAGATTAACTTCTGTGGAAGTTGTGGGTTCTTAAATAAGGATTTGAGTTAACATTTGAGACTTTTCACATCCTTGCAGCACGTACTATAATATACAAACTGTTGATGGGCGATTTACGGTCAAGAGTGCTCTTAAATATTGTCAATTTACTTCATCCAAAAATGTGTCAAAAACAAAAATGCGTTTTTTAAAAATTTGCACCGATAAGTCCATTTCCGTAAAACTATTTTAATGCTCAGACAAAAGTGTTCTTTTAAAAGTATTTCTTCCTCAACGGGTATAAAGCAGTATGTTATCAACCTAATCTTTTGATAAAGGACTAGCTTGTAGAGAAAGTCGCATTTTTAGCTGGAAATTCTATGATTCCTTTCACGAACAAAAAAGTCGTTCTCTCAAGTTAAACCTTAAGTGATCACAAAGAAGAAAACCTTTCTAATATCCTCAGTCTGCTATAGTATAAAAAACTTTCTGAATGCACTACATAAATAAACACGAATCAACACAAATAAATCTAAATTTAAAAAATGAAAAACATTCTGCAACAAACTTAGTTAAGCGGTAATATGCGTGCAATAAAGAACAAAAAACATTTTGGAACACATTCAAACTGTTAAAACTTATCTACACAAATCAACATTGATATACGAAGATAATGTTTGGATTCCGTGTAATATTTAAAATAACTGAATGTAAAACGAAACCTACAACAAGAGCAAAAAGAAGCAAGGATGGCAGAAAGGATACTGAAGAAAATCAACAACAGACTTGTCAATAACTGTAACCGTGTTGATGATCAACGACTTGCAGAGAAGCGCAGTCAAGATGAAAATCTTGAGATCTTTCTCTTCGTGAAAGGCATCATACAAACCCTCTGTATCCAACACCATCAAGACTGTGTTTCGTTTATGCGGATGATCACGGCAGTAAAACCAGAGACCTTTAGTTTTAGGTTCAACTGTATGGCCGATTGGAAATCTCTCGCCGCCTTGAGGTAAACCAGTGAACCAATTTGCAAGGAATGACTTACCAGAACGGTAACTTCCCGCTATTCCAACTACGTCGATGGGAACATCAATTCGATTGATAATCTCAGCTGCATGTTCGTTGATATGGAGGCTATCCCTTTGCCATTCTATCACTGGAAGAGGTTTTTCCATGTAAACATGTTTTGACCAGGTTCTGTTCGTTGCCAGGTCATGCCTGAACAAGTTTGTTGGTTCACTTTGATACTCACGTAAGCTAGAAGTCCGAGGATAACTTCTTGTAAATCTGCTACTATGGTACGCCATGACTGTTATTTCTCTTGCGAAGTGGTTCCTGCTTCTATTTGATGAACGGACGCCGTACACCGACTGCTAGTACCACAAGACTTGTAGCTACATAGCGGCTTCCGAAGAAGTCAGTTTCACTTTCGCTTTCGATGGAATAATCAGGTTGCCCAACCTATCCAGTGTTTTATTTGTGAACAACTTGTGTAATGTTTCTTATTGGATACTTTCTTTGAGATCACGTACGTTTTTCGCTTGTTGCTATAGTGTTGGCAAACACCTAAAAATATAGCATTTTTTATTGGACGTTCGTTTTGTGATTGACAATTTAGTGGTGCGCATTTGAGGCCTGAAATGAAGGTTAGATTCTTAGAATTATCTTGTTAGATAAGAGAGTACATCTTTGGGTAAAAGCGTGGCAAAGAAAAGTCTATTTGACGAAATTGTACAAGTGAGGTTGCTTAATTATGTATGAATTTGAGACTCATTTTACTTTGCAAACCATTCCTCAATCTTTCCCAAACGTAGATTTCGTTGTAAGTGATTCCAGTCTAGTGTTCTTGTCTTCAAACATTCGTGCTTTTGTCAGCTGTGTGAAACTGGCGTCAGATTAATGGAACACATTTCGCTATAAACCCATGCATTTGGCTTTACTTTAAGGGAAAAACTTGACCTTCGAATCTTTTTTAGTTTTTCTACCCGCAACATTAACTCTGATAATCGCTCCGCTGTGCTGTAGTTGTTGGTTTCATTGAACCGAATCGAAATGCATACACCTAAGTTATCTTTTCCTGGAAATGTTAGTTTTGAATTCAATTTAAATTCAGAGCCTGGTTGTAAAGCAGAAGCTATTTTATATACTAAATTTTGGTTAGATATCTCCTATGTATTGAAGACAATTGCTAAAAGTTACAAATTTCGTCCGCGTTTGCTTAAGTTTCAGTTTTAAGATTATCATTGATAGCATCCTTAATATGCAATCGAACGGCTTTAGCAAGCACGAGTCAAGTTTAACGCTTTGTTTAACTTTGATTCGTATTTGCAGGAACACACTTTTTGTAAAAAAAGAAAAACGCATCATTGCTTTCAACTTAAATGTGGCCAACCATAATTTTTCTTTTAACTATCAATGATGTATGGGCTTCGGTTTGCCAGTCCGTTACTTGTCACGACAAATACTCACTGCACTGATTAATAGGGATCACGCACGTAGCTGACTATAAGCAAGTGCGCGATGGCCGCAATCTGCGTTTCTTTTTACATGTGCATCGTTATAAAAAAAGTTGAAAATATGACCAGTTCCGTTTCTATGTTAAAATTGACAACATCTGAACGACCTTCCAAACCCAGTTACAAAGTGCAGCGTCCTGATGTATGCCGACGACACAGTGTTGTTCTTCTCGGCAACACAGGTATCTACCATTGTGGCAACAACAAACAGGGAACTCAGAAATCTTGAACATCGGCTTAAAGTTAGCTGTCTATTTATTAATATAGTTAAGACAGAAGCTATGTTATTTGGTACGTCACAAAAGCTTTCCAAAGTTGACAACTTTCCTATTTTTCTAAGCGGGTCATTAATTAAACGGGTGACGGAATTCAAGTATTTAGGAGTAATTTTCGACCAACGTCTCAGTTGGAATGAACACATTGACTCTCTCATTTCAAAGGCCGGTAAGCGCATTGGTCTGCTAGGCAGATTACGCCGATTTTTAACAACTCATAGCGCTAATATTATTTATTTATCGATGATTAGACCTACGCTTGAATATTGTTCTGGGGTCCGGGGGTGCTGTTGGGAAGTTAATTCCAATAAGTTAGAAACTCTGCAGAGGCGCGCCGGAATAATCGTGATCAGAACTTGTAACAGCAACCCGGCTATGGAAGCCTTTAAGTGGGAAGAACTGAAGACCAGGCGTAATGATCATATTGCCAAACTAGTAAAGAAATGCATTAAAGGTCACTGTCCGCAGTTTTTTAAGAACTATTTTACATACAATCGGACAGTAAGTGGCAGATCTACACGGCAATGTAACAAATTACATCCGCCTTCGGTCAGAACGGAAGTTGCCAAAAGATCTTTTTATTATCATGGCTGTAATATTTTTAATAGTAACACTTTGTAAATACATAAAATAGAGTTTTAGATAAGCACGGTAAATAGTTTTAGATAGAAAATCATTTTAGTCGTATGTCTAAATGAAATTGTTTCGTGCTGTATTTGTTTTTAGACTATACCTCAGGGCTCCCATTGATAGCAGATCAGCTCTGTTGACCTGAAGGGACTACCATGAGGTTTTTCATATTCTTTAAGTTTAAATAAAGGCATCTATCTCTCTATCTCTCTATCTATCTATCTCTCTATCTATCTATCTATCTATCTATCTATCTATCTATCTATCTATCTATCTATCTATCTATCTATCTATCTATCCATCTATCTATCCGAACAACTTGGTCAAATTGAAAAAATGATTTACTATCGATGATCCAAAAATAGCCCCCAGCTCGTTTCAGTGTTCGTAAATAAAATTGGGCATATACTAAAAGCGGGATCAGCTTCTGAAATCTGGAGTATGTTGTCTGAACTTGGTACCTCGGAGTCGGGCCTTAAAAAATAATTATATTGATGATAACAATAATATTAAAAACAATGATACTGTTAATTTTAATAGTTTTAGTATCAAAAGTAAAAGTATTTGAAAACAATAAGGCAAAGAGTACAGCATTGGGGTCCGTTTTTCTGTATTTTCTTGAGTATGCGCAGTACGAATGTTTTCAATAAACTTGTTTGTTCAACTAGGTCGTTTTGTGGATGCGAGCAAACCTTTTTGTCAAAATACACGCACTCTTTATTTACTTATTTGTTAGTTAGTTTGTTTATTTATTTATTTGTTTATTTATACAGCTTTTACCACACTAATAAAACGGAGAAAAAACAAAATGTTAAGAGGGAATGTTCACTATGATCGAAAAAAATCGAAAATTTGTGGCACATGAAGAAAAATAAAAAATCCTTCATATTTTGTCCAAAGATACTCTAATCTTACTTAAGATATGTGATGGATTTTTTTTCCTTCAGCAATTAATTCTTAGTCCTAAAAACAACGATTTTTTGTCAGGACCCCGTGAATGGGCAAAACACGTGATTTCACAGCAAGAACCGTATGTTGCAAATCTTCAAATATTCACTTCGCGTCAACACTAAAAACGAATTTCAGCTTATGAACGTATTTCAGATGCCC
>JAOBRG010363927.1:0-12369 GCA_027574985.1 Umimayanthus nakama | reverse complement strand
GAAGAGAAGAGAAGAGAAGAGAAGAGAAGAGAAGAGAAGAGAAGAGAAGAGAAGAGAAGAGAAGAGAAGAGAAGAGGAGAGGAGAGGAGGGGAGAGGAGAGGAGAGAAGAGAAGAGGAGAGGAGAGGAGGGGAGAGGAGAGGAGAGAAGAGAAGAGAAGAGAAGAGGAGAGGAGAGGAGAGGAGAGGAGGGGAGAGGAGAGGAGAGGAGAGAAGAGAAGAGAAGAGAAGAGAAGAGGAGAGGAGAGGAGGGGAGAGGAGAGGAGGAGATGAGATTAGGAGAGGATAGGAGAGGAGCGGAGTGAGGTAAATAGATATCTCTTGCAGCAAGTTTGGTTTTGCACCTTTTTTTCTATGAATGGAGGCATATGAAAAATATATACATCAATTGCCGCAAGAGATGGACAAGGTAAGATTTTCTTCTCATTTCTCGTATCCAATCCTCCGGTGCAGTTCATACTTTTTAAGTATGCATCTATTTCATGTGTTTTCAACCAGATTTTCGACATTACACCGAATTTAGTTGGAGTACCAAAATGGCACACATATACAACAAACGTGAGAAGACTTAATGATTTTTACAATCACTAAGTACAAAACAGTGCAAACATGCTTGCTTGGAATGACAGTCGATGATAAACTCTCGGATACCTGACACACCAGAACTACAAAAATTGCATAAAATGTCTCGAGTTGTATATGTTATCGACTTAAGTTTTAGCTATTAAGAGTTTCCATATTTGAACATACTACAGGATAAAGAGTTTTCACCGTGTGTAGATAGCCAAGCAGGTTGCCAGAAAATCAGTATGCAGTTTTTGGCATTTAACAAAATGGTTATCCCGAGTATAATTCCGAGTGTACACGGTAACAGATTTGAACTCAAGTTCCATGGGCCTGAAAGAAAGTTGCAATTAGTAACTTGTTTGGAACTTTTTTTCATTTTTTTCCAAGAAATTTTCATATAAGGCTCCGAGTACTTCTAAGATGCAAGATAAGAAGTCAAAAACCAACAAATTTAAACTTATAAATAAGCCCTCCCCCCCCCCCCCCACACACACACAACCAATGCTGTTCTGTTTGCATGCCGTTGCTGTTTAGACCAAAATTGTAACAGGGGAGAGGGTGAGGAATTAATCAGTTCACATTTCCACCACCTACTGTCGCCCTAACTTCAAAATCACAAAACAATTTTTGCGAATGAATCGTACGCTGCTCAAGATTATAGAAACAAATAAAGTGAGCCAAACTCGCAGGTTCAGTGTGATATTTAATCTGGTGTATTTGAACGAAAACTACATTTTATATACAATAGTATCAGCTGGCAGCCTTGCTGCAGCTTCGGTATGTTCTTAGTATTTTCCACAATTTTGAACATTTTTCAGCCTCGCGTTCTTATTGATAAAGTTTCTTGTAAAATAAAGAGCGTACATATACAACGGGCCCAGTAGTTCGAAGGTGAGTATAAGTTAACCCGGGGTTAGGCGAAACTTGGAATATAATTCTTTTATCTAGAAATGCATCTGGTCTTTCCAAATTATTATTGAAGAGCACATGAAGTAAATCCAAAATGACAGCCCAAATCACTCTTCAAGGAGGTAAACTCAATCATGAGTTTAATATTTAACTCTGATTTAGCGTTAACTCACCTTCGAGCAACCGGGCCCAGCTCAGGTGGATGGACAGGTTCAAAGTACGCAAGGGTTACCTAGTTTTAAGACCCAATCAAAAGCGATTCAATTTGAGCTAAAGGTTAGGTTACCTTTAAATTGCATTATTTTGAAATAAACATTATAAAAGTAATAATGGCTAATTAACTCACACCTCTGCTTGTTTACCAAACCAACGTATTTCTGACCGTCGCTTTTCCTTCCAAAACACACTTTTTTCCAAAACTGTTTATTGATCCCTTTTCTAAATTAGAACCAAATTACTACTGACCAAACACTATTTTTAGCGTACCATTTTAGCCTAATTCTTGACGTTACAATATTTTTATGTCACACGATTTCGTAATTCAATCATCTAATTATCGCTGAAAACTTTGAGTTGAAGAATTTTGAACACTATTGTACGCTCAATGGTTGAGGATCCTTCATATTATTCTCCTGGGACTATTACCATAGAAACGAAGCAAAACTAAAATCCTACTTATCCATAAGGTACAAGATCCAATTGTCCATTTAACTTGAAAGAAACGTGTCCAAACACTTTAACTAACGTTTAAGCAAAATGTTACAACAGTGCACTACGAATGTGTAACTACGTGATCACGTACTTGAATTGGCACTCAAGATGTGGACAAAAGTGTTCAATATTTGTTATCCTACTTTCATTGCCTACTCGTTGACAAAACTTGGTGTTTAAACACACGAAGCGGATGAGATGACTTGTACACCAGCTGTTTGCTTTCCAATAGCAGTTGTCCAATTCATGACGTCACCGCTGCCCAGTGCGCATGATCTGCTAAGTTGAAAGATCTCTGCAGCGGCGAAATCACGGCTCCAAATGTTTACGTTGGTCATCTCGCCGATAAATGATTGAGTCATTTGAAAGCCTCCCCCATGCGAATCCTGGTCTTGACCAAGAACAATTATACCACCAGCAGTGATAGTGTTTCCTTTGGAAAACGAGGTCCCTTGCGCTTTGGCATCCCCGTCTTTGTATAAGGTTCACGAACCGCTGGCGCTCTCCCACGTAGTGCAGATATGGTGCCACTTGCCGTCGGTTGCACTCACGCCTGTTTGTCTGTGAGTGAGACGACAAGAAAACATAGATATATGAAGTAAAAGTTTAGAACAATGAAGTTTAAAGAGAAAACCTTTGAAAAACATCATTAAAAGTGAAATGAAAGAGGAACAAAAAAAACGCATGCATATTAGAAAAGTCAAAGAACAAAAGCCCCTGTAAGAAGCCATTAAAAAACGCAGTATACTTCATGTCATTGGCAGTTTTCGGGCCAAGATGAGGAGCAGTAATGAAGAAGTAGGGTTGAGAGTGATGAACGAGAGCCCATAGCCCATAACTCAAAGAAAAATCCGGCTATTAAGTGCTTCAAAAAATTGTTTTACTTTGTGTCAGTTCACTGCATCGACAACTTTCCGTTTATCAGCACATTGTCTTAATTTGCTACGTCTTTACCGGAGTTAGGTTAACTTAACAAAAAGCGTTTGGTAAAGCAATATCGAATGATTCTTGTTCGACCATAACTTTATACTGTGTGTTCATGGTTAGTCTTAGTTGTGTGTTTTTAAGCTATTGATATGTCATGAATTGCAATGTTAACAACGAACTATAAGCACGGGGCATTTGTAGCAGGGGAAGGGGGTGCCATACCCCTACTTTCAGAAGAGAATTTCTTAAGAAGAGTTTTTTTGTTTATGTTCTGTGTTAGTTAGTCATTTTGTTTCTTTGGTTTGTCTGTTTGATTTTGTATATTTGTTTGTTTGTTTGATGGGTTGTTTGTTTGATGGGTTGTTTGTTTGTTTGTTTGGTCTAGTTTGTTTGATTTGGTTTGTTTTTGTTTTGTTTTGTTTGTTTAATTGTTTTGTTTGTTCCTTTGGTTTGTTTGATATGGTTTATTTTTTGTTTGGTGTGTTTGATGTGTGTGCTTGTTTTTTGTTTCAATGTTTGTTTCTTTGGCTTGTTTTGTTTTTTGTCTGACTATTTTGGTATATTTGGGTTTTTCTTGGTTCGTTTCTTTGTTTGCACGGTTTTTGTTTGTTTGTGTGGCTTGCTTAGGTTTGTTTTTTGTTTGTTTTTCTGTATGTTTTGTTTCTAATGTTTGTTTAGTTTGTATGCTTTTTGTTTGTTTGTTTAGTTAGTTAGTTAGTTAATTAGTTGGTTTAACAGTGAAAAAGAAGTTCAGACGTCCTTTTTAGCTCGTGGAGAGCTCGGGATGGTTGGGGAGTCAGGATGTTAGGCGTAAACAAAGGATAATTGCTAGTCGATTTCCGATCGTCTCAAGTTCGGCATGCTCATTCGCGCGTTCGTTAAATGATTGTTAAGAATGTTTTTATTCGGCTGCCAGTTAAAGACGTTCAATCTCTTGGAACATGTCTTCGGTTTGGGCTTTGGCAAAACAGTACAACACATGAGGAGTTCTGTAGATTGACCTGTATTCGATTGATTTTATACTTAGAGGAGGTGATCCCAAACAAACTCGAGAGCTGAACTCAGACTTGGAACAGACACATTGTGCGCCAATAGTCATCGGCCTACTCGTCATACACTGAACCGGAAGTAAACATTTTCGAGAGCTTGTGCTTGGCAAGTAATCGTTCCTGTGTGAGTACATGTACACGGCGATCGAAGCTTTTGTTTGTTGTTGAAGCATTTGTAGATGATGCGAGTGGAGCGATCAAATTTGTAAAAGTGAAATGAAAAGCATTTTTCAGAGTGACTGGACATTGATAGTTGAGGATCTGTTTGTTTACAGTTTGTTGTCGCGGTTTAGCTTGACCGATTCAGTGACTGCAGCGCGTAAAGGTTTGCAATGTTGTTTACGATAACAACGAATACATAGCCTTTGGCATCAGGTGTTTCATAGCAGGCGATCGTTGATGAATTTCAACACTGTGTTCTTGTTGTAAATAAGAACTAATCTTTCTACTAGTCCAGTTGCCTATTGAAAAAAATCTATCTCTATCCCTGCAGC
This sequence comes from Umimayanthus nakama, assembly GCA_027574985.1. NCBI lineage: Eukaryota > Metazoa > Cnidaria > Anthozoa > Zoantharia > Parazoanthidae > Umimayanthus > Umimayanthus nakama. Next base: position 7,714 of record JAOBRG010363927.1, on the reverse strand, counting down.
CAGTGTCTCAATTTTCTTAATGAGATCGAACGTACTACACTGATCTGTGATCACTTATAGTATAATAAAAGGTATTACACTGCATTAAATTGCAACCGGTCTATATGCTTGAAAATTCGTAATATCAGATCCCCGACCCACTACCTAACTCCATGAGCTTACTAAAGGATACCTTTGAATAATTGTGGGACAAGTACAATTTTTATCGATAAAAAACCACTTATACAAGTATTAACCACTGAATCTTATTACACTTTAAGGCTGAAAACCACTCCTATTATTAATAGTCTAGACGAATTAATAACTTACCCAGTTGGTTCTTGGTGAACTCGGAAAAGAAAATCCTTATAATTGATCAGCAATATCTCATTTTCGTCTCCTCCCGTGGCACTGTAACTGAACGGCGTGCCGTCATTTGTCGTGTCATTGGTGCGCATCCAAAAGCACAGGGTGATAGCATTCAGGGGACAAGTGATGACGTCACGCAACATGACGTAATTACCTGTACTGGCAACGGGGAAGAAGAGACCTGCAGATAAATAGTAAGTAATGGTCAGCTCACACCTACCCGACCTGGGATTTTTGGTCTCAAATGACCAAAACTGACTTAAACTAGCCCAAACTGAGGCCAACTAGTTTGGGTGAGGGTGTGCCGTTCAATTGTTCATGATTTTAACCCTTTACTTTTACATTTTATGTTCGCTTAACGATACCTTTAAAAGGGATCCCATTCTAGACCATCAAAATTCCACAAGCAAAAAATCATACCATGTCAACATATATACCATACCAAGTTGATAAAACACATGTTAAGTTTACTCGACAACACAGAAAAAATGTATTTTTTTCAAAAACAGTCTTCCATTGACTCAAAGTAGCCCACAACTTGCCACTGCTGCCTTCGATCGCGAATGGTTTCAGCCTACCTAAACACGTCATGTCCATTAATAAACCCTCTACTAGGTAGTGTTTTTCCGCCTCATCTCTCTTAGAAGTGCAGGAGGGAAGGGGGGGGCGGTTGTTAGAAAAGACTGGATTTGACCTATAAGTTCATCGCCTTAAAAGTTAAAAGTAAAGCACTTGAAAGAGTCTACACTACGTTTCAAGTATTCTGAAACTCGTTTTTGCTGCCACCTCTTCCCCACCCCAAACTTTTTTTCACAGCAACTAGTTTTGATTTTTTGTAGTTACATAGGTATTTGGACAAAGGCTGTATTAATTAACCAAATGGCAACCTTAGCCAAAAAGCAAAAAGGTAAGAGGGAAAACCTACCTCTTGGGAGAGAGAGTTAATAACCACAATGCAAAAGATATCGCACATTTGACTTCAAGAGACTCACTGTTTAATTTGATGTAATTCATTATAACATGGGAAAAATAACTTAAAAGTCTAGTATGAGGAAACATGTTGTCCGAAACAGCGATGCCACGGCAACTTCGAATATGTACGACACAAAAGTGTTTCCAAGATCTTGCTTTGTGATGATCTTTGTAATATGTCAGCAGAATCAAATATCAAGATCAAACTAGCTGTCGATGGTTAAAACCAACGCAACAACAATCTCTGCCCCCATTTACCTCCCCCCCCACCCCCACCTAATTCTACTTACTTTCTACTTTGGGTCTGCTGACAATCTTCTCCTGGCAACCAAGAAAAATAACACTGGTCAACAAAATGGAACAACAAATGCTTTTCCAAGGTTTTTAACCCATAGTATCAAGATCACGGGAAAATTCAACAGACTACTAACTGAAGTAGCGATAATTTGCCCCATCTAAGGATGGCGAACTGCATACGCAGTCAATAAGTTTTGATCGGCGATAAGACGTTTTTCCATTCGCACATTTCATCAAACATCCGAGTAAAGTCTAGTTTGTTTAATTTCCCTTTTTTCCTAACGGACACTGTTGTGCTGAACATATTAATTTTACAAGAAAACCCACGAAAAGTATTTTTATTACTTTAATGCATTTTTCAAATTGATTGATGCTACTAATATTATTGTGATAAGTTATGTCTTAAATCTCAACTTCAAATAATCTTCCTTAAACCAACCCGAGGAATAAATAATCACGCTTTCTTTATAAGCCGTGATACTGAATGGCAAGAGAGAACTACAGCAAAGGTTAAAAAAACCCCTTAAAAATAAAGTTTTTTATGCACAACACTACAGACGATGTTGCACTTAGCACTAGTTGAGAACTAAATTATTTCCTTGTTCAGCAGCCAAAATAATTGATCTTCGCCTTTTCTTTAGTCTCAGGTATATTCGCCTTAGCATCTTTTTAAAGTTTGGGAAGTTATCACGATCTTATACAAAAAGGTTCCTTTCGAGAAATGCTTATTTGTAAGCAGTTTAAATCAACATAAAATTCTCGAGTGGGAGGAGATTAACGAGTTCTAGACAAATACAAAAAAAAAGAAAGCAAATCGATTTTTCATTTCCTGTCAACTTTCTTCAACGCTGCACGTTTAATAATAACACGACCGCTTTGTTTTTGTTAAATCTGAGACAATTGCGGCACTGAAAACAACACTTAAACCGTCTATCACGAGCTGGGGAAATATCGAAGTTGTTTTAGATTAAGCTTCAGTTTTTAAACTGTTTTTAAGTTAAAACTTATAATCAGTTAACACAAAGGAAACAGCTCTCTCTTATGGTGTAGGAGAACCTGTACATGTACACTTTGGCGTCATTTGTAGCTTGAACATAAACTTCAAATAAAAATGCTTCAAAACTAACAGAATCCATTAATTGTACGGCCATGGAAAAAAACCATTTTCAATGAAAACTGAAATGTTATGCGTGTTCAGTGAGGTTTTCCGAAACAATATTGTTTAGTTTCAAGCAATTATCAATAAATAATCAATAAGGGAATGCCAATATAAAATGTAAATTGATGTGCACTGGCAATAAAAGTGAAACTAAATATAATCCCTTTAAAGTATCTGACAAATTTAGAATTTACACAAGAATGGTGCCCAAGCTCTAAATCTAATAAAACACATTACGATCAAATTGATTGGGCTGCAGATGTAAATTGAATAAATATAGTTTCTTTAGAAGCAGGTCAAAAAGAATTTTCTTCACCAGAAAAGTAATTATCGGCAAAAAACAAATGTTTACAACATTTTACAAGTATTTTTTTATCATGGTAGGGTTAAAGCTTTTGATCATTCATTTTGAATGAGTTATTTTGTAATGTTTTGAAAGAAAATCTCAAACATTGAACATCAATGTGTTCAATATTGCTAACAAATGAAGTCAGCAACTTTCTAGCAAGTTTATGTTCAAAACAGTTGATTTGAGGGTTGTACTGACTAGTCTTAGTTGCGTGATTAACTTACAGAGAAATGTTAGACTCTTCGAGCCTAATTTTAATAGCAAACAAACGCTTCTTGGTAAATACAAGTTATGAATACTACAAGCATATCATGCTTCTACTAATAAAAATTCCCTATTACATGTAAGAATATTTTATTTAAGAACCCCAAGGCTGCAAAACGCTCAAAGTAAGAAAATGCTTGGATCATTCCCGAGGGAAAGCAAGGCAAAGATTTTTTTTGGAACTGCGCCAACTCATGGAGTTACTAGTACCTTAACTTTAAGGCGACTAGTGGCTAATTAATAATGCGTATTTATGCTTCCTGTTGTTTTGTGCCAATGCAAACTAACAATCGTACATCCATAACTAACAGTTATGTTGAATAACATTTTAAGAACATTTACGCTGAAACCCTCAAAATGTTTAAGGTCGTTCAGCCTCAGCCAAAAATTAGACATTTGCATAAAAAAAGTTGAAGAATCATTGTACTAAGCAATAGAAAACTTTTTTTCTTAGGTTAGAAGGAAATGTAAATTATTTATTAACGACTTTTTCAAGATCTTCTTCAAGGCAGGTCGCTGTTTCAAAAATCAAAACAATAAACATCAAGATATTTAAAAGTATGGAAGTTGATCCAAATGTTACATAAAGCAATAACTTTCCAGTAAACATTTACAATTGTGAAAAGGCGGAAAAAGTAGTAAAATTAAACGTTAAGTAATTTCACGGTTTTTGAAAAACCAACAAATGGAAAATTCCCTAAACAACAAGTCTGAATTACATACATGTATAACACACTGTCTACAGCTGTTTCAAAAAAGGTTGTCATAGTTTATAGTCGATACTGGAACCGAAAGGAACTGTGGGTTCAATCAGCTCAAGCAATTCACTATTTTTAAATCACTGTCTCTGCGTAATACAAAGTGCAGGCTCATCATAACGCCACGGCCATACAGTAACAAACTTCGCTGGCGCGGCATCACTCAATTTGACTATACCCATAGTTCCTTTCCATTCCAGTATCGATTATTGACTATAACAACCTTTTTTGAAACAGCTGTATAAACAAAAGGCCTAATTAAAAAAACGCATCCTTTTCCTCAAACGGAACTGTTGCAGAACATTTTAAAAATTAATGAGTTTTTGAGGATTTTTTTGAAGTTCATTTTCGTAAAATCTAAAATATGAAAAATGATTATTAGTTATGGAAAATGTTAAATTTAACTGCGATCATTTTTAGAGTTCAAAAGGAAAACCGAAGAACCTGCAAATAAACCAAAAATAACGACAGAAATCATCCGGGTTTCATGTTGAATCAGTAATAAAAACATCAAATCACACTCAAAGATAAGTTAAAAGAAGAAAGGAAGTTAAAACTTACATCGCACTCCATCGAGGCATAGTTGTAACTGTTGTCCCGAAAGAGGGTTGAAGTGGTCGCATTTTCGCTGTTAAGCTCACAAAAACATTCTCCTTCAAAGTTGTTTTGATAGTTTAACGAAACGCATAGCTGTGCTCTTAGACAGAGCTGTACACACGCCAATAAATTATCTGTCAACGCTGTTCTGATAAGCTTGCCAACAAGTCTGAAGCCTTGCTTTATTTGGAAGTAGCTTGAATGAGCATAATCTTTTCGAGTACAACCAAATACTTGACAAACACAAACTAAGAGAAGGATACTAAACCGGATTGTCATTTCTTCCGCCTTTCTTTCTCTGGCTTAAGAAGTTATAGTTATACGATTATTCCACTTGTCAAGACAGCTGTTGCAGTACGTGTACTTTAGACATCTGTCAATTTTAGAGTTCGACCGAGTTTGTAATAAAGAGATTTTAAACAGCTCCCTAACGTGGTAAATGAACATTTTAAATTATTAATGTTTCGGCTATTTAGCATGAAATATAATTTATAAAACACGAGTTTTGAAAAACTAGGCAAATTTTTTTTTCGATGAAACTTTGAATGTCAAATGTTCGACTTTTCCGAGAATAAGAGATTTTTGCTAGTAAGGTATCTTTTGGCACCCAACCTTAAAGTCCCATTAAATTTGACTTTTCCAAATTGAGACTCTTTACACGAAAAGCATTCTAAGAATCATGATCCAATTTTTACGGTGCACTGTGTTAGTGAACGGATTTTATTTATTTGAAACTGGAAGTTAAATTCACGTAGTTAGTTAGGCAAACTTCACTGATGTACACCAGTTAAAAAATGCCAACATATGCTTCATTCATTCGTTTAATATTACACCACTTATTGACTCTTCTAGCAATGATTGTCCGTTGTACCAATTTTTAGTAAAGGTCCGACTAAGAACTGTACAGGCCAACGGCAAAGAATGCAAAAAGGTGCTGATTGCGATATTGTTGAAAGCGCTCACCTCATTGACCAAAACACGAAAATCTACTATAACTTCACTATGTACTACATTGATTTAACTCTAGTTAACTAGTTTATTCCTTTATAGGAACTAACTATTCTAATACTTAATGCAACAGAAATGTCATGTGGGGAACAACGAAAATTAGAACCCCTTGTTGGCAGTTTTGCTGTCTCACGATTGGATGAAATCTTGTTGCACAAAAGAAATGTTGCTTTGAAACAATTATTAGATTTTTCTGAAAAACACGCTGTGTATAGGTTGATGTATTCTCAGTATGAAAATCCAAATACTCAAATATGGGGAAAGCGAGATTGCCGCAGAAGAAAAGGTTGCCTAGTTTATAAATGGATTGTTACTTAAATTGGCTCATCACCTGTCGACACCACTAAGCTTGATGACATGTTGTGTGTAGTATTGGTTACTCAACATTTTCTTACTGTGTTCAGACAACTTAAATGAGCAAACTAATCAATTTATAACGGCTCTTGTTCCGGCTATCGCGCTGTAACTTACCACACAAAATCTGTAACTATAAAGTTCAAAACTTCCTCAAATCTGATTGGCCCATTCAGCATTCGATAACTGACAGTATATTATTTATTGGACTTTTATTGGACAGTTGAATAGTCCAATCACAAACGGAGTTCGTAGCTTTTTGACCAATAAGCAACAAGAAATTAGTCGCTATGAATAGCATGCCAGCATCCTATTTCTGAAACTGTGGCCAAAAAACAAGAATTATTGCTTCAAGAATGTATATGCCACTGTAGACGAGCATACTACTAAAGATTTTCTTTATTACAAGATACAAGCCCCGCGCTCACCTGCTGTAGTTCTGAACTCCCGCACAGATCATTTTCCTTATCCAAATTTTCGCTAGATCCATTCCTTAATTCCTGGGGGCTAAACGCAATGTTTTCGTTGAATTTGTTCAAACAACGACTTTTAGCTCCCAAAAAGGGATGGACCTAACAAAAATTGCTTAAGCTAAATGGTGTTTGGACTAATACACATACTATATATCCCAGTTACTAATTTGTAGATCGGTGTAGTTCTAACACTGCAGTAGGTCGCTGAAAATTTAGCAGTCTCAGCTGACCTGCTGTTCAAACTGCTTAGGAAGTATTAAATGACAAAACAAACGTAGAACGATTTAGTTTATTTAAACTATTTCACGTTTCCCGTTCTGCGGTGCAAAGTCTTACAATGATAGGTATATCTACTTTACTCAACAATTACCAACTTGGGCTAAGCCTAGCCGTGGTAGAACAAATAGTTAATGGCAGAAATTGGCAGAAGGCGCTGTTTCTGATTATATCAAAGCTCCAAGTATCGAGTCATTCGGTCAGCGGACTTTTTAACCCAAGACTCTCTCTGGCGGTGGCCTTCTCGCAACCGCTATTGCAGTTGACTTTGCGTTCTGTTCGCCTTGCTATGTTATGCCTTGGCGTAAACAATGCATCAAATTCCTTTCACATAATTGGCGAAGTTTTAAACAAGGTTTTAGTTTAGAAACTGTCATAATCATGCAAATTTCATTTCCGTCATCAACGTAACTTTACAGATGATTTTGCAAGAGTAGATGTCAGTTTACCTGTTCATTGTTAACGAATGACAATAAGACTTGAAGGTGCGTAATGATTTGTTGTAGACTATATTTTCATTAAAGCTATCTCCATACCAAAAATAAAGTATGAGGCAAGGTCTAATGACAGGTGCATACTGGCTACTGCTACTACTACTACTACTATTATTTCTACTACTACTACCTACTACTACTACTACTACTACTACTACTACTACTATTACTACTACTACTACTACTACTACTACTACTAACTACGACTACTATTCTTACTACTACTACTACTACTACTACTACTACTACTGCTATTACTACTGCTACTACTACTGCTACTACTACTACTACTAACTACTACTATTATTACTACTACTACTACTACTACAACTGCTACTACTGCTACTACTACTGCTACTACTACT
>JAOBRG010363916.1:0-12369 GCA_027574985.1 Umimayanthus nakama | reverse complement strand
TCAGTATAATACTCACTCAGTAGTGCTTAGTGACCAAGCCGTACTGCTGACCCCTTAACTTGTGCATTTCTGCAGCTTGTTCTGAGATAAGGTAAAGAAAATTGCCTTTTCAGGTCTGAAAAAACGTGCTGCAGACAGTCCACCAAAATTATGGGTGAATACACCCGTGGGAACAGTAATTACAAATTAAACTAAACCCAGCAATAATAATCAATATCAAGTACATGTAGTTTTAGAACAGAGTCTTATTACTACTGTACTCCATGATTGACAGGTTATGGAAACCGACAGAATGCTGTATCTGGTGACTGAATATGCAAGTGGTGGAGAGATATTTGGTAAGATAGCACTTTTCAGTTTATTATACTACTGAATTTAATTGAGAGCGCACCCTTTTCCACTGTTTTTAGCCACTTGTCTCAGTATTAAAGTGTATCTGCCATCAATTGCCATTTAAAGGAAAGAACACTGCTCTACTGAGAACTTAGAATATTTACTTTTTTTGCAGGGCAGGGCAGGGTGGGGCGGGGCAGGGTTAGGGAGAAAGGGGAGGAGGAAGATTTTATTTAACTTCTCTTGTATGGTCTCCACTTTTGTTTAATTTTGATTTTAGAGAGAAATCAACCAGTTTTTTCTCCTTTGATAAAGATGACATGCTAAATGTTTTTTAAATAAAACATGCAGGCCTCTCACTGCTGTTCATGCTGTTTTAACTGGTTATCACATGCTTGCAATGGATGATTCAAAGGAAAAAGTTGCTCAGCTAATTAAAAGTATTTTAAGAATAAGCTATTTTTCACTGACCAAGAACTTTCAAACAGTAAGTACTGCACCAGCAAAGCATCACACTGGGCTTGGCTGCTTAACAAATAAGTTGTCTTGTGTTTCTTTCTAGATCATCTTGTTGCTCATGGTCGAATGCCTGAAAAGGAAGCAAGAGCAAAGTTCCACCAGATTGTCTCAGCAATTCACTTCTGTCACAAGCAACATGTTGTGCATAGAGATTTAAAGGTAAACTTGTGTTGGGGTTCATTCAGGCTCTAAACATTTTTCAGGCTCTTTATACATGTATATGACTTGTACATGTATACTGGTATAAAAATATTAGAATTTGAAAATGAAACTACCAAATTATCAATTTGATTACAAATTACATAATGCTGTGAGCAAGGGCAAATAATTTACACGGTTTTCTTCGACCCGAATACCAAGAATACCAGTTAAGCCTGTTCATCAAACAACAGGGCGTCTGACAAAGTGGAATACAAAAACAGAAACTTTGCGGCAATTCAGGGCTTATTATGCATGGAATTATTTCAGCATATTTTAGGCAGTTATACACGGGGTAAGGAGGAAAAACTCTTTTATGTTTGGGACTCCAAGTGTTTTTCAACGACTCACGACCTCGAATGGTTGATTACCACAGTGCATGCAGAGCAAAACAGATGCTGTGAAACATTTTTCTTTGGCTTGAAATGGGTTGGGATTGCTAAAACTTTATTAATTACCGGTCTAAGTTGAATTTTTCATATAAAGAATCTTGTGTGATGGAACTGGGAAGGGGGTTAGTCTGAAACTGAGACATATGATCTGAGTGTGTTTTTTGCAAATTTTTTTTTATCTTATAGAATTATTATCTTCGGTGTTATTTGGCAATTAATACCGACAGTTAGTGCATAAAGTTTGCAGCTATTGGTAACTTCTAGTCAACATCACTTGTAAATCTGTGCTTGATTTTTCCATTTAATACATTTTATGTTCTTTGCTTTTCTTAGGCAGAGAATTTGCTGTTGGATGAGAATTTAAATATTAAAATTGCAGGTAAGCAAGTTTCTGCATGTACAGTAAGCAGCAAGACACATGGCTCAAATTGCATTATTAGATGTTCTTGCCAATTGAATAATTAATAATTTTTGTTACTCTTGAACTTATTATTACAGTAAGTAATTTGTGATTATTTTTAATAAGCCTTGAATTTGAAAATCAAAATAAACTGGCAGCAGGTTCTGGGTGTTAGATTTTGTTCTATGTAGTTATAGCCAGTGTAAACCCAACGAGTAAATATCAATTTTCATGAGTTCTGATTGGTAAAAAAAATAAATATTCAATATCCAATACAATTTTTAGCACTCATTTAGGAAACAGTGCAAAATGGTGTGCTTTTTAATCGTGGATAAGCAAAGCGTAAACTCGAGTTATTGGGGACACCAATGTCACTGGCTCATAACTCAAGTGTTAGCACGTAGCCAATCAGAATTCCTTTAATACCTCATCCTGGTAGCAAATCAAAACAAGCGTTGAAACACAATGGAATAACGCATGACATCGACAGAGACCAGACATGCCAGAGCTCAGTTGAAATGAACAAGCGTTCAGATCAAGACAGGTGCAGACAAACCACAAAGGTCATCACGTCTGGCTTTTTGCATAAAAAACATTCGCGAGCACTTCTTTTACAGTTTAAGTTTTATTCTTTTAGGAAAATGATTCATTTTTTTCTGTCATTTTATATACTCTCAATAGTTCTGAAATATCACTGCCTATTTGGAGGAGAAGACAGAACTCTACCCTGCAGATCCCTTATACACACGGGGGATTTTGGCTATATATTCCGATAATAGGTTGAGTTACAACTTGGAATTTAGAGTTATCGTTTGACTTTGTCACATATCCACGATTTCACTGGGGCACTCAGTGTTTTGATTTTAACTTAACTTAACCAGTTGAAAATCAAATACTTTTGACAGCGATTTTTACTTGAGTGTGTACTTATGCTAAAACAGTTAACTTTGTGATTCTCCTCAGTATAGTGCCTAGTGAAAAATGTATACCTCAACACTTCTTGTTTCAATCTGTAGAATATGAAAATTATTCTACTTTTCACTTACCCTTCATGGAATATTTTTTTAAAACATAGCTCAACAAAATTAGCATACAATGTTTGTCATGTACATTTTTACATGTAACAATCCTCCAGCTATTTTGCAATTATTACTGTCTGAGTGAGTTCTCATACTGTAATTATTATATAACAGTATTTAATAAAAAAAATTATGTTCTTACAGTTAATCCTTTTTAATGTCGATTAAAGTCTTTGGAAAATACCAAACTGAGGCCTTGCAGTATTGACTGGGAGGTTCTAAGCTCACTTACTGTATACTGATCAATGTAATCTTTAATTACATTTATAAAACCAGTCAGTGAATGTCATTGTTTCTCAGTGTCATCGTTTTTAAGAAGTCACAGAGCTCCAATTTCGTCTTTTGTTGATTTTTATTTTTGGTTTTGCAAACTAAATTTATGAAGTTTTTTTTTCATTGTGGATTTACATATTTAATAAACCACTCCACCTGACAGTGTGTTTCCAATAAAAACTTAACAATAACATTATAATTTGAAGCACTTAGAAAACAATATATGCATGTACAGTGTATATTGCCAGCTCTCGCATTATCACTTTGATTGAAGAACCTAATGGACACCAGTGACTTGTCATGGATGGCATCAAGCATGATTTGTATTCTCTTTAGTTCTCAAATTGAACACAATCAAGCCTTATCCAGCACAAAATCCTGCCCGGCCAAATATTTACTTCTGAATAATGTGCAACATAAACTTGAAAGTAAAAGTCATCACTGGGATTGGGTAGCTTTAGCAAACATTTTGAGATTGTTCCAATTTTTTTATTCTAAACTTGAAATACTGTACTTGAGAGGTATATTGTGAGAACCTTGAAAGATTTTTTTTAGCTCCATGTATTGTGGAAGTCGCAAGAAAATCTGAATAGAAATTTCTTGGTCACTATAAAAATGCACAAATTGGCACAAAACTAGATCATATTCATGATCAGTTAAACTTGAATTTTTTGCTAATGGAAGGACGATAAATCAAGAAAATAAACAAAGAGAAATTAGATCTAGTTGAGATGTATTGTCATACTGTATTTTCCAAATTTGGTCTACCATGTTTTTGTTGCAACAAAATGATATCACGCCTTGCTCATCAGGCAGGAAAGGTAAAAATGACAATTGTATTGTTGGGCTGAGTTTGTTGACACAATGTACACCAGCACAGCCATTTATTCATAAAGTTCTGACATTGTACTGTTTGCTGCTTCCCTTTCAGATTTTGGTTTCAGTAATATATTTAGTCCTAACAAGAAACTGAAGACATGGTGTGGCAGTCCTCCGTATGCCGCCCCTGAGCTGTTTGAAGGCAAAGAGTACCAGGGACCAGAAGTTGACATCTGGGTAGGTGGGACAGTGTCCAGGGTTCAAAATAGCTGCCGGCGATAGCTGGTAATTTTAGGACCTTGCCAGCAATTTTTATTACCACAATGAAATTTTTAAAATCTTGGGACTCAGGGAAACTGTTATTTTCGCTTAGTCAGTTGTGCTCGCAAAACCAAAATTTTCCCTTCTGGATAGCACTTTCTTTCTAAATCGGCAAGATGAGGTAGAGTGTGGTTTCAGTTACTCAATATACACAAAAAGAAGTCAAAGGGCTTTTTTTCAAATACATATATGTGCCCTAAATCATTTTTTCTAATTATCTGAGACACTCCCACATAATAGTATTTTACAGTACAATCATGTTCTTTACTGCTTGAAAACAGCTGGCAAAATGTTTGGCTTTAGAAGCAAAAATGCCTACAAAATAAGGGATAATTTGGGAACATTATTTAGAAACCTTGTGTCATTGGAGGAGAGGGGTGGTGGTCCAGGACTAAATACCACGGGCCAGAATTTGGTATAACTAGTTAAAAGTAGAGTAAAGTATACCATGCACTTTATTTATTGAGGGTAATACATTAAATTCATGTACTCTCTTATGTGGCCCTTGCCATTGATCACAATACAAGCATAAGCCTATATGTACTCCTATCAACAGGTGTGTAGGTTCTTTTATATCCTCTGATAGAACATTGAGAGACTTAACAATTCTCAGTCCGTAGAGGGTATGGTCAACAAAAGAAGGTTGCCCAGCGTTCAACCTTTGATGAACCTGGAACCTTCTAGTTGGCAGCAAGAGATCTTACTAAGTGTGCCAACCTCACTCACACTGAGTAGATAAAAGAGGGCGTTTGTAGGGGGGGGGTGGATAGGGTCAAAGGTGGAGTTAATGTTGTTTATAAATTATAAACTGCAGACTAAAAACTAACTATCATACCACAATCTACTAGGAGAAGACAAAGCTATGAAGTGGCTTTTGACTTAAAGTTATGTACATGTGCTGTTGTGTATTGCAGAGCTTGGGGGTGGTCCTGTATGTACTTGTGTGTGGTGCTTTGCCTTTTGACGGCAGTACACTTCAGAACCTGCGCAGTAGAGTTCTGGATGGAAGGTTCAGAATTCCATTCTTCATGTCCACAGGTGAGGAATGAGTTTAGGTCATGGTTCGTTTCACAAGTGTGCAAAACTCTATCTTGCCCTAGCAAATGGGAGTGTGTGTGAGTTGTGTGTGTATCCAGGGTATGACAACCCCATCATGCTTTCGGGGATAGATCAGTGTGTGTCTGAGGTATGTTACTGTGTCTCAAGGGTGAGCACAACTTTATCATGCTAGGAGGGCATCTTAACTCTTTTACAAGTCATCTTTGCTAGTGCTCAACCTTTCCCCAGTGTGGGGAGAGTGGGGGCTTATATACATTTACTAGTGCATTACCACAAAGCATCGACCTTTTCCTTGAGTTTTAAAGCACCTATTTCAATAAAGCATTCAAGTACATCCACAATATATTTTTCTTTTGCAACAGTATTTTGATGACAAGTTGTATTTGTGGATGAGTTGTCTCTTGTTTGTTAAAATTGCATAGTTGCTAACTGGGACAGTGCCAATTTTTGATTTTCAAACATCTAAAAACCTGGATCTCCTGATTTTCTAGAATTTCAACCATGTTATTAATCTGGTAAATAGACAGACATTTTCTTTATCAATAAAAACCAATATGGATTTCAGTTGGAAGTGTTTATTGAGCTATTAAAAACAATTTTGCTGGGTGTAGCTAAAACATTTGGCCTGCGGCAGGGGGAGGGTGTAAAGCAATGGTGAAAGTGTCCTGATTTCCAAATGTTAGATGTTATGAAATTGTGATATAATATTACATGTTTTTACAATGTATTGCAGTGTTGCAATGTTTTGTTACACTTTCCTTTTTGTCACAAATGCTCGAACTGAGCATTGGGATGAATAGTCAAGAAACCTTTATTACTTTGAAGCTCAATTTAAGCTTTTGCTCCCACATAGAATGTGAGCACTTAATCCGTCACATGCTTGTTCGTGATCCAAGTAAAAGGTTTGGCATAAAACAAATCAAGGAACACAAGTGGATGAAGCCAGTGGAGTTGATAGAAGACAGAAGCAAAGATTCCTGTGCTGAAACAATTTATAAGGAAGAGGAAAATATATTTAATGAAGAGGTTTTACAGCAGATGGCAAATATAGGCATCAGCAGGGAAAAGGCCCTTCAGGTACATGTTAACCTTCAAGTTTTACTACCGTAATATCTGATCATCCTACAAAATACCGGTATCTGCTAAACCTACATTACTAGCACCTACATGTAGTCATCATTTAACATCATGAGTTATCATGCTACAATAATGCACAAGCACATGGTGCTGTATCTGCTGACCCTACAGTAATAGCATCTAGTCATCATACAGTACAAACACCAAGATAATCAATATCTGTTAACTCTACAATACTAGCTTCTAGTCATTGTACAATACTAGCAATTGATCATCCTGTGATACTTACATCTGGAAATAATATGAACGTGCTGTAATTCAACAGTACTAGCAGGTAATCATCATACAGTACTAACACCTGATCGCCCTAAAATACTTGACTCTTTTCCTCCAATATTGCACTTTATTATCCTACAATGCTAGCACCTTATATTACAATACTACCACCTAATACTACAATACAGTACTAGTATCTGATCATCCTACAGTACTAGCATCTTATCCTACAATACAAGTACCTGATTATCCTACAGCACTAGCATCATATTCTACAATACTACCACCTAATACTACAATACAGTACTAGTATCTGATCATCCTACAGTACTAGCATCTTATCCTACAATACAAGTACCTGATCATCCTACAGCACTAGCATCATATTCTACAATACTACCACCTATTACTACAATACTAGTATCTGATCATCCTACAGTACTAGCATCTTATTCTACAATTCTAGCACCTTATCATCCTCATTGCTAGCATCTTATCCTGCAATACTAGCACCTGAACATCCTACAACACTGCCATCTTATCCTGCAATACAAAAACCTGAACATCCTACAACACTGCCATCATATCCTGCAATACTATCATCATGTCCTACAAAAGTAGCATTTGGTCATCCTACAGTATAACCAGGGTACGTGGAAACGGGAATAAAAAGAACTCGGCTGGAGACCCGGCTATCACGGAGCAAAATTATACATAGGAATGCAGATAAACAGATGCTTATAACAAAAAGCAATATGTTAGTAAATATGTTATCAGGGGTTGAATTGGTGGCGTATGACAGCGTAATCACCAGCCATTTGATTACTGCATTGTGTTGTTGACAAGTATAGATACAGTGAAGCCTGGTTTTCACGAGCGACCTAAGGAACGGAAACGCAAGCGGAAAAGCTTTTGTGTTAATTATAACACCGTGAAAACGAGCTTCTACCTCCGCTTGCGTTGTGTTCTGTTTTCACGGCGACATGAGCGAGAGAAGCTCAGCAGAAGGGGGAAATGAGACAAAAAAAGGGAATCTTCCTTTCCTTCCGCCGAGCTTATATTTTTGTGAGCCCGTTTTCATAGTGACGTAAGAGTTTTATTCTTCGTTCCATACGTCGCTCGTGGCTTAATGCACTCATATGTAGAGATTGTATTATTTTTATGTGACTACGCACCAGAATTCTTTTCAATTTTTAAGTAAGCATTGTGTGTTATCATTCATTTTTTTCTTTGATGAACATGTGTTGTAAAACCTGCACAAAATATTCAGCTTTTTTTCTAAGCCAAGTTGTTAACCATGGTTTTCTTGCTCTGACTGCAGTCTCTGTACAGCAAGAGCTACGACCAGTATGCTGGAATTTATCACTTACTGCTCGAGAAAAGCAGCAGAACCTCGAAGCAACAGGGCAGTGAAGAAAATAGCAACTTGATCACAAGACAACTGACACGTCCTTCAACAACGGCAGGAATGAGCAACACCGGGGACTTGGAACCAATGGACACGGACATGGCAGGTGTCAAGGCTGCAACTTACAACAAACCTTCGATGCGTGTGCCGACTCTCCGGGTCACTTCGGAGTCCCCGGATGCAGGAGGTTCTGTCTGGGAGTCTGCCACATCGGAGGAAAAGGACGAAGAAGAGGATACTATGCCGGACGAGGCACCACCCAGCTTGAAGAACTACCTCGCCAATCGCCGCCACACACTGACTGCAGTTGACCCCATGATGGAGATTCCTGAGGAGCTGAGAGACCTTCTGAACCAACAAAGGGCTCACAGGCCCCTCAGCTCCTTGGGGCTCCCCACAGACAATCGCTTCCCACCAGCTTTGAATATACCGAACACTATGTCACCCCCTTTCTCACCAAATATGGACTTGAACTTGGCCTATAAGGAACAGATCCTGCAGGTGCCTCAGGTTTTCCAGCTGAGACAGCCCCTTGGTAGGAGGGCCTCTGATGGTGCTGCCAGCCTCGCTGCGGGGATTGCTCAGTTTCATGCACTTCATGCACTTAGCAACATGGATGCAACACCGAACCAAAGCAATCCTGGCTCTTTGGCAGCATCGGCTGCATCCGCCAATGTTGCGCCATGCCACACTCCATATTCAGTTTCCCCGGGACCATCCACCACTCACATCAGTGAAGGAAACGACAGTGGCTCTGATCAGGAGCCCGATCCAGAAGCTGTAGCCCAATACCTCAGTCGCCGGGGTGCGAGACAGCGCCACACTCTTGGTGTAACAGAACCAACCAATGAACTACCTGACGACCTTCAAATGAAACTTCTGCAGCTTCCGCTACCAAAGTCAAGGAGGGGCGGCTTTCCACCTGGTTGGGAACGCAGTGGCCAGTCGAATTTCATTACAGCGCACACAGGGTTACGGTATAACGCCTCACGCAGGGCGTCCGACGGTGCCGCATCAATACTGGCTTTCAAACAGCACCTGGAAAAGAATTCGGGTGGATCGGGTTCACGGAAGAGTTTAAGAGAACTGCAGGAAGAATGCTTGAAACTGCAGCAGCAGTTCAGCGGACACGTGCAGGAGGATATGATGCGTATACAGCAACATCAGCATCGGATTCATCGACGGCAGGTCCTTGGACGGAGGGCGTCAGATGGCGCGGATACCCTCGCAGCTACACTAGCGCAATTCCGCCAGCAGCAGGACGCACTGCGGCAGGTCAGCCAGGAGCTGGACGTTTCTTGTGGAAGGGATGAAGGCTCTGACGAGTTTGATGTGTCTGATATTGAATATCAACACGACCCTCCTCAGGAGCAGCTGGATAAGCAGATGCAGAGACTGAATATAGAGCAGCGATCGCCCTCTCCGTTTGATCCTTCAACCCTTTACCAGCCAGCCACTCTCAACCAAGATGCTAACTCACTTGCTCTGCCCAACCAAGCCTTGGGAACCTCATCGCCAAGAAATAGCATCATTGAAGAAGAAGAATCTACTGTTAGTTACGAAGTTGACACCTCTTCGTACCTTCCAGCTGTCAACATCATAATGCCTTCACCTTATGCGGGTAATGAAAATGTCCAGTCGTACCTGGCCGAGCAAGCCGTCGTCGAGGCATCGCCCAGCTCCTCTCCACCCTCATCGCCTATGATATCTGCAGTGCCTTTGAGTCAGCGGTATCCCACTCGTGGTATAACCAGAACAAGCTCCAGTTCAAGTCTCCCAGAATCTTTTGCTCCCGAGCCGGACTTGGTGTTGCAGGTGCCCAATCTTGCAGGTGTGAGTCTCGAGAGCGACCTTGATGAAATATCTCATATCACGGAGGGTCCCCTGGGGATGGGAGGTCCGAACAACTCCTTACCGCCTATTACTGCTGCCGCATTACTATCGGCGAGTTTTACCGCCAACGCGAGCGCTGCACGGTCGCTGCAGAGTGTCGGACGTGGAACTCACCATCGGCGCCACCACACAGTGCAGACCAGTCGGGATGCGTGGACATCCGTGGACTTGTTGAGAAGAGCTGTAGCGAACAATGTCGTAAACACGGGCAACCACACGCCCGACATGCTTAACAATAATAGTATTAATATAAAGGACGGAACCGGCAGCAGCCTTTTGAGGGCATTGTCTCCAAATGGGTTATTGTTCGACCAGCGGCACCACAAGGCAGGCGTAAAGAGAGACAGTGCAACGGATTTGGCGCCCAACAGCATTCAACTAGCTTTGTCTGTGAACATGACATCTAACAAGTGTGTGTCCGAGATTCTGAACGAGATTCGAAGGACGTTAGAACTGCGGTCCTCCACCGTCGTGTATAAGGAGGCCGAGCAAGCCTTTACTCTCCAACACGGAGGAGTACAAATGGAAATTGAGGTTTGTCGGCTTCCAGAGCTCTCCCTCAATGGTCTGCGCCTGCGAAAGCTCAGCGGTAACACGTGGCATTACAAGAAATTGTGCAATGAATTGCTGTCAGAAATGAATCTTTAATTTCCCAGAACGGCACCCATGCCTCCGTAATGACAAGTTCAGTCGTGGAGGTTGCACTCAGGAGTGCAAGGGAGTCTTTCATTGAACGAAAACACAGGAAATTCTTAATTGTAGAGTAGGAGAAATGACAAAGAGTAACGTAAGTGTTATTATGGCTTTCTGTCACAAGAATCTTTTCCTTTTCCTTTGACGCTAAAATATAAACTTTAATTTATTTTGTATTTTGAAATAAAGTATTTGAATGTGAGCTACAAGGTTTTGGGTATCGATCTTTGTGTGTGTGTGTGTGTGTGTGGGGGGGGGGGAATGTGCGAGTGTGTGTGTTTGAGTGTGACAGTATGTGTCTGTGTGTGTATACAGCGAGGGCCATGAAAACAAGAAAGGAAAAAACGAGGATTCATAACTTGCCGTACGGACTGAGCAAACGAGGCTAATAAGATGTTTATTATATGGCTTTGTTGATTATTCGGGTTTTGAAAAGGTGATCGAGAACGTCAGTTTACAAACCTCCCACCACGCTTCCAAAAACTCGTCCATTGGGCTTGCGCAGGTGAAAAACAAATTATGGGATCTCGAAGCATGAAGGGAACTCAAATTTCTGCTTGCCATTTTTGTATGACTCGTGTGTAAGTCGATGGATTATATACATAGCGTAACATATAGAGATTCCACAATCCCATTCCTACTTGGCAAGTCATACTTGTCTTTTCAGATGTCAACATTCCTTTAAACAGCTACCGTGCGTATCTGTTCATGTGTGCAAGTACACGTGTTCATTTAAGTAAATGCAAGTGTGTTTTTGCGTTATGCGAACAGTAACCATCTTGGTAAAGATTTGTCTGCATTGATTAGTGTTTAATGCGAATCAAAGCCCGGGGATACTTGGGTCAAGTTTTGCTGGGTGTGTGCCGCTGGCCTCTCAGAACCCCTACCCCATTATAGTCTACTCTGTGGCCAACTGTACACCCCATCTTAGTCACTTTTGGGCAAATGTTATGTGATTTCAAGAACCAGTTACCCAGGGGCACTCAACTGTATCGGCTCTTATCAACATCACACAAAGCTGGTTCAGTGACACTGACAACATCCCACCCGGCAGAAACGGCATCCATGCACTGTCGATCATTCTTGCTGTCAAAGCTGAAATAGCTTTCTTAGCTCTCGTACGCAGCAGGTAAAACTCCCAAGTGCCGTATTCGTATTAAACCAAACATGTAATACCATTGTATGTATTTTTAAACAATGGTAAATAAAGTGTATTATTGTTTTTTATTATTACTATTATACCCCAACTGGGACCTGTTTCTATGGGTTTCGCAAGTCACAGTAATTCCTAGTCCAGTTCTGGCCCCATTTTTTCTTTGCTCTTCGCTGCGATCCGGGGGACTAGGCCCCACGCGGCAAAAAATTGGTCCAGCATTAATTGCATGCGCATGCGCAAGCACAGCCAATGATATTTGAGCATGTTCATTTCCGATTAGATTTCGCTCACCTTGCATGCACTTTTATATTAAAACGTAGTACTTGTACTAGCGTAGTATCTGCGGGCAGCGACCTACGATTGCTGTTGTGAAATAAATCGATGCTTTAGCATAAAGAATTGAATTTTCTGGCGTTTGACGAAGGAATTAGACAGAAAATGTGCTCTCGAGGGAATCCACTGTTAGCTAGGTG
>JAOBRG010363905.1:0-12372 GCA_027574985.1 Umimayanthus nakama | reverse complement strand
TTAAAACATTACAGCGAATATAAAAACTGAATTATGTTAAAACTTTACAATGTGTGTAATATAAGAGACAATAAAATGTTTGTAAAATGTTTGTAAAATGTTTGTAAACTGATGATTGGATTATTTACAATTACTGACAATAAAACAGTTCTTAAAGCGGTTGGTCTTGGCCCTGGTTGGTCTTGGCCCATGTGAAGACTTAGTTGGTTGACTATCCACACTATCCTTGTTTACAGAGCAGAAGAGCACAAATAGAGTTATTGCTATGTACCATCACAACACCCTGAAAAAGCACCAGAACACTGTACTTGACTCGCTGTTCCAAGACAATAGAGTTTGCAGGGTTGTGTTTGAGTCAACTGGCATTGTAATGGGGGTCAACATCAAAGACATTCGTTTTGTTGTTCACTATGGTCCGCCATGGCAGATGGATGACTTTGTCCAGGAAATAGGAAGAGCAGGCAGAGACACTTTACCTGCTAAAACTTTGTTGATCTACATTGGCATGCATCTTAACAAGTGTGACCGTACTGTCAAGCAGCATACCAAAAGTGAAGGGGTCTGCCTCCGTAGCATAGTGCTCAGCGAGGTCAATAAGGCGTGCAACAAAGATCAAAAGGATACTCATACTTGTTGTATCGCGTGTCATTTGTCATAAGATGCCTTTTCTTGAAGCTTGCGTGTAAAATTTTACTCACGAGCTGTCAATTTGAGAGCTGAGCAGCCTGGTTTCATTATCGGCGGGACTAGGACAGAGAGCTGAGCTACCTGGTTTTGTTATCGGCGGCACTGGGACAGAGAGCTGAGCTACCTGGTTTTGTTATCGGCGGCACTGGGACAGAGAGCTGAGCTACCTGGTTTTGTTATCGGCGGGACTGGGACAGGGACGATTTCATCAACAAACAAGATGGCCGACTTGGCTATTTGGTTTTGCGTTGTCCTTCCACATCGTTCGTTTTGCGTTAAATTAGGCTTTTGGAAATGTCTTTTTTAAAGTTTGATTTTCTTCTTTAAAAATATAACTTAAATCAAAGTTGTTTTTCTACTAACACTTTATTTTAGGGGGAATCAAGGCCGGTTTTTTTTAATATAACTTAAATCAAAGTTGTTTTTCTACTAACACTTTATTTTAGGGGGAATCAAGGCCGACTTCTGAAGCAATTCTAACTGAGTGGTTCTCGATGGCGTCGAAGGAGTAACGTCAAATGAGCTTCTGAGTAAAAAAGATAAGTCCACAGCATTTTGTACTTTGTTGGAGGCCATTTTTTCGCTGTTTCTCAGCCAATCAGATTGTAGTATTTTCCCGCCGTTTTCCAAATTTTTTTGTGGTGCAAAGATTTTCGCGCGAGGTTGTGTTTTATCGTGCAGCTAAATTAGTTAAAGTTTCTTTTGTTATTTTCTTTTTATTATTTCGACACTATTTGAGCTAGTCTTTATAAAGACTCGGTGATGACTCATGTTTTTTACTTCACACTTTCAGCTACGGAAGAAAAACCAAGTCTGGCGCTTTTCTGAAGTTGCTTTTCCAACTTCTCAAGTTTGTGGTAGAGCTTCGTTGCAGCCATCGCTTCGAGAAGCAACGGAGCTAAAAACAAGAATTGAGGAGTTGGAAAATGCAATTAAGCAACTAGAAGCAGAAAAGGCCGGCTTGAGAAAAGCTCTTTTAAAGGAAAAGCGACCTTTTCTTCAAATTGAAAAACATTTAACGAGCTGAATGCCATCAGAAAGTGTCACAGAAAGGAGGAAGTCCTGAACTGGCTTAAAAGCCAGGGTGAGAAACTTCCAAGAGATTGGAAGATAAAGGAGGTCAGTGTAGCTTGAAATGTAAATGCAATTTAAAAGAGTGGGTTTTTTTGATAGGTGACCTTGGATGTAGATGGCGGTGAACAAAAAGTTCAGTTCGAGATGGACCTCCAGCATAAGCGAAAGAGGTAAGTGTTTCATGTCATATCATTCAATCATGTTATATTCATAATATTTCTTCAATGAAAGATAATTCATAAATGTAATCGGACTCCATGCTGTCCGTTTTTGTAGTAATTGGAATTTTTGTTCTAACAGAGAGGATGAGGAGGACGGTTTGATGAAGAGAAATAGGGCACTGGAGGCAAAGGACATAGGCAGTATTTCCGATGTTGCTTACCACGAAATTTCAATGGTTCCTTGTGCAAACATGCCATCCTTGTACCAGCTGCAGACTGAAAGGACTGCCCAAAACAAGATTATACCAATCACGGTAACTTTAAATAAACATCTAAAAGCTATCTAAAAGCTCATATCCAACTCGCGTTCGTGGAACAATTGTTAAATGTATTTTTCCATCGAGTATCAAAGATTGCAGCAAAGACATCCACATTAGCTGGAACTCCCATGAAAACGAGGCCTAAGGGCCGAAGCACTCGGTTTCAAAATGGGAAACAGCACATGTTTATGTTGCAAGTAGCAACGCTGAACAGCCGGGGGACTTGGAATCGACAAGGACGATCGAGCGTAGTTTGAAGGAACTTTCTTCGATTTATTCGAATTTTGTAGCAAATTGAAAAGATTGAAAAACTGAGTTGCAGATTTTCTTTAAGGATCTTATGATTTCAGTTTCAATCGAGCAACTGGACTATTACTTTTATGCTTTGATATACCGTGACTTGGAGTGCAGCGAACCACATTGGTGGTGGCACGCTGGTCCCAGACATATCTCGCGACTTTTATGATCGAAAAAGCAATGAGCCAAGTGCTCAATTCCCACTAAACTTTAACACAAGGCGGTCAACATCGGGACAACTGGTTCACCGTGCGCTTTTCATATTTTGAATGGAATGTACCGTGCCAAAACCAACAAGAAAAATTGTTTTTGTGTTTTTGTGTGAAAATTTAAACATAAAACCAAGAAGCACCTACAAAGTTATATTTTAATCCTCTACTGTTGTTTTTGTGTGGTTATTTCGTGTGTGATGAGCCATGCTCATCGCTTTTTTTTCCATTTAATAACAGGCAGTCGATCCGTGTGCGACCAAAGATGGTCGACCACGCGCTCCGATTTCTGTGGTAGTGCTTGCCTCCCGATAGAAGAAGGTACAAGTACTTCTCACCGCACGAATGAGAAGAAGGCAACACTTAATAGAATTAGTTAAAAATAAAAAAGAGCCCTAGGAAGGAGGGAAAATTCCTTATGGTTTGATGTGCTGCACCGGCGGTACGAAAATCAAAACAAACGATTAACATGATTTAATATGTCTGTCAAATGTAAAAAAAACAAGCTGTAGCGAAACGCTTTGTATTCGGCTACATACCTCAAATTTTGGCATTCAGTTTCTTTCTGGTAACATCGAAGTTTTACAACTTATACCTTTTTCAAATTTAAAGAGTTATTAAACAGCCGATGGATTTTGCAGTTCACTGGTTCGGAGACCAGTGAGGCATGACTGGAAAAAACAGACCCTGCTGAATGGACTAAAAAATCTGGAAACATTGACGAAAATATTCAACGAAAGTTTCAAAATTGATCTTTAATGACATGCATTACCTTTTAATCAGGCTTGCAAATACTGAGAATGCGTCTGCAGATGGTGGTAAGTTTGCCTTGGAAGAAGAGTACTAAGTACATCTTTAGATTGATCAGTTGGATTTCAAAGCCCTGGGGATTATGATGGAGCTGCTGCGAAAACGGTTTGAGAAAGGGTGTTCAAACACAGTTTAAAGAAGAGTGTCCATTAATGATGATTACCCACTGTTAGAAAAATGCTAAATCTAGCAAGTGAGCAGAGGCTGGCTCTTCATGAGCGTAATGCAAAGACAACTTTAGAAAGTTTGGTGCGTTTGGCAATGCGTTTTCAAGTGTGTGTTTGTTGCAGTTACGCTTAATTTACAACTGTCGAACTTGGTATATCACTGCATAGCATGAAAACCAAAAGGTTTTCGTGGGTGTTTTATACTATTTCAGCCTTGCTTTTCTTGTATTCTTGATTATACCAAGTTTTCATTGCATGAGCAAAATGGCCACCAACTTACTAAACGGATGAACAAGAGACATATTGGCGAGCGTCCTTTTTTTAGAAATTTTATAGTCAGGAGGGAGGTTTTACAACAAAACATATAATTCCCTACTTATTGTCGTTAGAGAGCATTGTTTTTCACAATTAAAGGGGGTATGGGGATTTGGAGGGGGGTCATCCATTATCTTTGGTAAGTTTTCGAGAACTCCGTATTAATTCTTATTTATTAGTGGGTGGGGGGCACACAAAAAGACTCCGTTCAAATTTTAAAATCTCTACACCTGCACCCATAAATTATGAACGCTCCGTTATATACTACATCATACATAAAAAATCATCTTGGAAGCCAGAAAACAGGTTTTCTGACAACTTTCAGACTTCTACCAATTTTTGCAGTCGCAAAATAGTACCCGATCATTTCTTTTTAAAAATTACGAAGTTTAAAAATAAAAAAAATTGAGTAGGGTACTTTTTAAATGGTCGGGCGGGGACCCTAATTAATTATTCTTTTATTACTTGGACTTACACATTCAAATTTTTCCATTACTGTACTGAAAAAAAGGGTTAGTTTGCTGCTAAACACGCATGCAAATTTTGCCGTAAGTTTCGGTTCATTTTTGCGCCAATTCTATTTGAAAATACTCCAAATGTGCATTTTAAAAAAGTAAAAATTCCAAAATTCCCGGGGGAGTCTGCCATCGGCGCTTCATCCTATTTTGGTCGGACCAATTCCCAGTCTAAACTGCTTCCGCTGGACCTGTTTATGTTTAAGGAACCAATCTGGAAACAAGATATATTGCTCTTACAGACCTCTGTAGGAGAGCACCCACGGTTTCTTCTTTCGAGGTGTCACATATGACAATCTCTTCCTTGCGGAACTTGAGGTAGGGGAAGAAGCTGGACTGTCTTGTGGTTTGGCTGGGGAAGAGGCAGGGATGTTTGTCGGGTTGATGGAAGTTTGTGATGGATTGGTTGGAGAGGACTATTGCGAGATGGAGGAAGGAAAATCAAGAGAATAGTCAAGCAGAGTTAGTCAGTTGGAGCAGAGTAGAAAGCGAAAGAGAGGCAATGAAGATGGGACAGAGAAGGTAGAAGAACCACACAGTCTTCCAATTCCAACACTTCCTGGCGCCGCTAACAAATTTGACCCAATCATTTTTTATGTGAGCAGTTTTTAAGTAACACCAACCACCTCAATACGATAGCTTCTTCTTTAATTTCCATTCAAGAACAACTCACAACATTAATATCTTTATTTACCAACCGACCACATCCGTACAGAAATGCTGCTTCTTCATGCCCTCATTCCACAAACAGTCAACGCGTACCTTATTTACCGTCTCAAAACTTGCTAGACACATCAACTTCTTCAGTTCCTTCTAACCTTGCAATTTTACAGAAACAGTTATCGGAGTACAAAAGCAAGGCAACCGGCCCATCAAACTTCTGTGCAATTCTACTAAGACACTTTTTCTCGAAGGAAGAACTGCCGAACCGTACTTTCACCGGAAAAAAGGGTTCCAGTGTATTGAATCCCACTCGAAAAGAAGCCATTTTCCGATATCATCGTCTCATGTATGCTGAAAATGAGCGAGCAAGTGACACTGATTGCCGCGGAGCAATGCTTAACTATGTGAGAGGGCTTAAACGTCAAGTTCCAAACAACAGGATAACTCCTAAACAAGAGTCTAGAGCAAAGAAGAAGTAAAAGTGACCAAGTATGAAAAGACAAACTCTCCCAATTTAACTATAGGAAAGTATATATTATTCAAGGGAGAATTTCGCACTTGATCAGGGTTCACTAACGTCGTTTTTACACTAGTGTCTTCAAAGTTTAATTTGCCAGAGCCATCTGACCTGTTTCACCATGGTCTCAGTATGCACATTACTCCGCAGTATTTTTAGAGTACGAGTCAAGTTTTTGAGACCCAAAATCTTATTTGAAAAATTGATCTGGTCTCGACCATTAACCTTGAACTTTAAAGAGTAATTTACATCTTTTGATTTTGTTGGATCAGTTAAAAAGATTTAAAAATTAATCTATAAAATGGTTTGTAAAGAATGAACATTTAAAACTCAGAGTATCTCAAAAATCCTAATTTCGCAGTTAGAAAACGGGTTGGAATTAAACACTGAAATGACTTGTACTTCGAAATAAAAAAAAATTATATACCAGTTTATCATCTTCACTTCGTTAGCGTTCCAAAATTGCAGTAGAGAAATTGAAACTGTAAACAAACGGTAACCTTATGGTGAAACAGGACATTTGTACAAGCACAGGCAAGCATTGTGCATTCCAATGAGACAAACTTCTTGTTGAGTGCATGGTCATTTACATGGCTGCCAGTTTGAATTCCACAGAAATAAAAGAAAAATAAAGGGGTACCGTTTTTAAAAGTAATTATTTTGTCACACACACACAATATTTCTTTTATAGTTTTCTTTTATAATGTGCTGTCCATTGGCAATAAAAAAGAATCAATTGATCACTAAAGAGAGCCAAAAAGCGCTTAATAATCAATCATGACTATGGTTTTTATATATTTTTGTGAAGATGAACTTCTGTCAATGCTTCATTTGCCATAATTATTTTTTGTGCTTTTACATTTTTATGCGTCTTCTCACAACTCTTATCTGCCTTTTATACTTTCATTCTAATAATATTATGATTGTAAAGATTTTATTGTTTATGAAGGTTGTAATGATTGTAAATTCCAGTTTTAATAATATCAGAAGTATAGAGATTTTAATTATTATAAAGATTGCAAAGATTGTTAATGCTTTAGTTTCAATAATACTGTGATTGTCAAAATTATTGTTAAGACTGTACCATAAGATTATTACGTTGTAATGCGCATGTTAGCATCACCCTATGTAACACGCGCAATATTAGTTTTCGATGTATACGCGAAACGCGCCTCGACTGAAAGTGTTAACGTGTTATGTCTTCATCACAGCACGAAATGGCAAATTTATGCATCTTTACAAACAACATAAAGATTCCTAAAGTTGAAGAATCAGCTTTACGCATGTTAACCAAGGGTTAAAAGAAGCGTAAATCTTGTCATGCGTAAATGAAAGCTTTACGTAATGGGAACTAAGTAGAGACCGTGACTTTATGTGCACAGAATCGTAAAGCATATTTACCTTGATAGAGTGACTGTGTGTGCATAGAATCCTAAAGCTAAGCTGCCTTGTTAGATCGACTGTTTTACAGAAACTTTAAGCCAGGTTGAGTTGGTAGAGTGTCTGTATTTGCAGAGTCTTAAAGCTGAACTGCCTTGACAGAGTGACCGTTTTACAGAATGTTTAAGCCAGGTTGAGTTGGTAGAGCGACTGTGTTTGCATTAAATCTTAAAGCTGAGCTGCCTTGATAGAGTGACCGTTTTACAGAATGTTTAAGCCAGGTTGAGTTGGTAGAGCGACTGTGTTTACCCAGAGTCTGAAGCTGAGCTCCCTTGGCTGAGTGACTGTCTTGCAGAATCTTCAAGCCAGGTTAACTTTAACAGTAGAGTGACTTTGTACACAGAATCTAAAACCTGCGCTGCTTTGATACAATGACTGTGTTTGCACAGTTTTAAAGCTAAGCTGTCTTGGTAGAGTGACTGTTTTACAAAATCTTCAAGCCAGGTTAAATTGCTAGAGTGACTGTGTGTACACAAAATCTTTAAAGCTGAGCTGACTTGATAGAGGGACTGTTTTCACTGAATCTTCTAGCCAGGTTGAATTGCTAGAGTGACTGTGTATGCATAGAGTTTTAAGGCTGAGCTTTCTTGGCAGAGTGACTGTTATAAAGAATCTTTTAGGCCAGGTTGATTTGGTAGAGTGGCTTTGTATGTACAGAATTTAAAAGCCGAGCTTCCTTGGCAGAGACTGTTTTATAGAATTGTTAAGGCAAGTTTCAATTGGTAGAGTGACTGTGTGTACACAGAGTCTTGAGGCTGAGCTCCTGATGAAAAGACTGTTTTACAGAATGTTTAAGCTAGGTTGAGTTGGTAGAGTGACTATGTGTGAAGAATTTTAAAGCTGAGTTGTATTGGTAGTGACTGTTTTACAGAACCTTCAAGCCTGGTTAAATTGGTAGAGTGACTGTGTACACAGAACTTTTAAGCTGAGCTGTCTTGATAGAGTGACTGTGTGTAACATAATCTTATAGCTTAGCTGCCTTGGTAGAGTTAGGCCCTGTTTACAAGGAGACCGAGTTTCCCTTGCGCTGGGGATATCCCTGGTCCTAGGAATACAGATAGCTCGAGTTTACAAGCAAATGTAGCAAAGTAGGGGTAACCCTACCTCCAGGGACAACGCTTCTTGCGCTGTTACCAAGCAAGAAGTTCCCGGATAATAACATCAACAAATCGTCAGCAACAAAATGGCGGACCAGAAGAGAGTTTTGTCCACTTTTCTTCTCATACTCTCCCTAGTTCCAGTTCTAACTTCTATTCAGTGGCAAGGAATTTTCTTTCTGTACCTAGCTATTTGTAGACAACGCCAGCTACTTAACTTGATTAATGCAGTGCAACAGTAAAATGCCGCATGCTTTCGTTTGCAACGTTTAAAAGCAAGAGTCAATGAACTTAAACAGAGAGGATGTCGGAGAAAACCTGGCCGTACAGAGCACTGGTGGAGCAACTTAATTCAAGGAAAGATGCTTGATGCGGACTGGAAAAAGAATTTTAGAATGAATAGAGAAGTTTTCATGATCCTTGCAAATGAAGTGAGGCCGTTTCTCGAGCCAAAACGTGGTCTTCGTAGAGATGATGTATTGTCAGAAGAGAAACAGCTTGCTATGACCCTTTATTATTTAAAGGATCAAGGCTCAATGATCATGACTGCTAATACACTTGGAGTTGCATTATGTACGGTGTCTGTCGTGGTTCAGAAAGTTTGCCGAAAGAGATGTGGCCCAAACTTTGTTAAACTGCTGCTACAGAAATCGAGATGCTAGATCTCATGAACAGAATGGAGAACAAATACGGATTTCCCCAGACTTTGGATGCGTAGCTAGAACCCACATCCCGATATATCACCGAGTGAAAACCCACATGATTACTTTAGCTGCAAGATGCGACATACTATAAACGTTCTGGGGGTCTGTGATTACAAGGGAACATTTTTGGATGTTAATGTAAGATGGCCTGAAAGTGTTCACGATGCTCGAGTGTTTTCCAACTCGCAAGTAAACAGTCCATATTTCACAGAATATTAGAAAAACTGATGTTCAAGCGATTATGTTCCTTTATTGAGAAACACAGCATCCTCTATGACAGACAATTTGGCTTTCACAGCAAACATTCGACAACACATGCAACTTTGTTTATTACAGATAGAATACAAAAAGCGATAGAGGATGGACACTTCTTTTGTG
Organism: Umimayanthus nakama; assembly: GCA_027574985.1. Classification (NCBI taxonomy): domain Eukaryota; kingdom Metazoa; phylum Cnidaria; class Anthozoa; order Zoantharia; family Parazoanthidae; genus Umimayanthus; species Umimayanthus nakama. The sequence goes on along the minus strand of JAOBRG010363905.1, from coordinate 3,018 downwards.
GGATATCTCTAGACTTCTCAAAGGCATTTGACACAGTCAATCATAATATTCTAATCTCTAAACTAAACCATTATGGTGTGCGTGGTAAAACAAATGACTGGTTCATTTCATATTTAGACAACAGAAAGCAACACGTATCAGTAGGAACTTACAAATCTGACGATCTATGTATCACTCATGGTGTCCCACAGGGGTCAGTATTAGGTCTACTTCGGTTTCTTTTGTATATAAATGATTTTAGTAATTGTTGCTCTTATTTCGACTTCCATATCTTTGCTGATGATAAAAATTTGTTCTGTGCAAATAGTAGTCTTCGTGTACTAGAATGTCATCAATGACAATCTTTAGCGTGTGTCACTGTGGCTTCTTGCAAATAAGCTTTCACTAAACATCGACAAGACTATTTTCATTATTTTCCACCCACGCCAAAAAGTGACCAATTTCCAAGTCAGACTACACATTGCTTGTAAACACTTGAAACAAGTAAAAAGCATCAGATATTTTGGAGTTCACATTGACTCTCGCCTCACTTGGAAATACCACTTACAGCACATAACCAAGAAAATTAAACGTTGTGTAGGCATACTAGCAAAAATTCGACATTATGTACCCATATCAGTGCTTTTAAAGCTGTACTATACATTGATTTATCCATATTAACTTATGCTGTAGTAACATGGGGTAATACTTATGCTAGCACCCTAAAATCTCTCATTATTTTCCAAAAGAAACCAATTCGGTTAATCAGCTTCTCCGAGTTTAGAGTACACACTAGCCCCCTTTTTGCTCACCTGAAGATTCTCAAATTTTCTGATCTAATATTCTATTGATGTATGATTTTCTTGAGAACAATTTACCATCTGCCTTCCATGACTTCCTTACCCCAGTGTCTACTGTACACAAATACAATACTATATTAGCTTCTAAAGACTCATACTTTATTTCAAAAGTGAGAACCAATTATGGCAAATTCAATATTCGCTCTGTAGGTGCTAGAGTCTGGAACTCAATCGATGAAACTTTCAAATGTAAAAGACGCAATCAATTTAAGAAATTAGTAACAAACAATCTCTTGAATACTTATACCTGAACATCTGATGCTCTTTGCTCTTTGTTATTTACATATACAAAGGTACTATATGCCCAATTTGTACTCGTGTTTTATTTGTATTAATTTTGTCTCTGTATTATTTCTGACTGTATCATCTGTTTGCCTGCCCTTGCATCTTTCATTTATATATCGAATAACAAAATCTTAACAGCCTTGTCCGACCACAGCTGCTTAACTCGATTACATCTGCTATTTTTAGGTAGCTGTGATACTTACAAGATTCCTATCGATATTAACTTTACTATAAAGTCACTGTACACATTAGAACATCAAGAGGACACGAATTAAGCATTTGTTGTTTGTTGCTTTCCTATTAAATGATAATAATAATTATTATTATACTTATTACTATTATTATTATCATTATTATTATTGATGTTATTATTATTATTATTATTACTATTACTATTATTATTATTTATTTTTTTAATTTAACTATTATTTATATTATTATAAACACCAAATCGCAAACAAATTGAAATCAAGAGTCAGAACCAAGAATTAGGGTTTAAAGGCCCGTTTAAACGGATGCATTATTGTGCGAGCTGTGTGGCATTATCCAGATATGTTATATGTGTTTGTGTATGAACATTAAAGACTTTAAATACTGTGTGTAAGTTACTGTGTGCCATTATGGATATATTGTGTTTGTGTATACGACATTATTATTGCGTGTAAACTGCTGTGTGTCATCATCCTCATACACAGAATAGATCCCTATTTCACTATGCTTTTGTTTTGAAAAAGTATTTCTGAATGTTTGGTCTCCTAGTAGCCTTGGTAGTAAACAATTGTAACATGTACTGGTAACTGTCTATCATTAACCACATGTACCTAAACAACAATGCAGCTTTGTTTTTTTATCTTTTTTCAAAAGTTAGGTATTTATCTGAAAGTTTTTTGTTTTTTTTTCAGGATTTGAGGTGTCACTGACTTCAAGGAGCTCATAGATACTGTATGACTGTAAGCCATTAAGCTAGCTATTCTAACACACTAGGAATACTTGGCAAATGAAAGTAATTTATGTGTGATACAAGGTTACAAGATGGATACAGTATTAGTATAAGTTGCTATTTACATGCTCTGTTTTTTGTATAAGTAGCTCCAACTAACACTTGTTTTAAAAGATTTGGGGCTAGCCCCGCCGGGACTACGAGTCCATTCGCCAGCCCCTCATCCAGCTTAACATTTTTTTGTATGTTTTGTTTTGTTATTACTTCTTTCTTCACCTGCAGGATGGAAGTTTCTAAATAAAACAAAATAAAATAAAACTATTTGTTTGCTGGCCAAATAATTGCCATGTTTCTTGTACATGGAGGTCCAGAGGTGAACTTTCTGTCTCCTATTCTTTATAATGTTCTTGTAAAAGGTGCAGGTAGGGTTCAAGTTACTATAGAGGATATCTGCGATCCTGAAGTTAAGGGCCACCTTCAGCAACTTTTGGAAGCAAAATCAGTTCAAGGTGCATTTGAAATCATGTCATAACCTCAGATGGATACCTTGTTAAAATTAGCTGGTACATTTAGACCTATCAAGGAGGACGTAACAAAAGCTGTAAAAAAAACTGCTCACTGGTTCAGTCTAGGTAGAGTTTGGCAAGCTCTAGAACAGTTTGAACAGGGACTGTGTATCTTGAGTGTAATGGAAGCAGTAGCAGCTAGTCCTGAATTATTCATGAATGCTTACCATCCATCCTGAGAAGTTAACTGCAGACACAATTGAAAATATGCTCGTTATTTTGCTTAGTGGGAATGAATCAAACAAACGTAAAGCCGAAAACTGGGTCATGTCATATTGGAATGATTTCGTGCAGGATACTGAAAGAACATAAAACTGCAATTTCCATCAGTGATATTTTGTTTTTTGCATGTGGTTGCAAAGAACTGCCTCCACAAGGTTCAATGCGC
>JAOBRG010363904.1:0-27046 GCA_027574985.1 Umimayanthus nakama | reverse complement strand
CCAACTAGAGTTAAAGCTGACAGGCAAAATCAAACTGACAAACCGCGTGTCTTTAGTTTTCAGTTTCTGTCTTAAGCCACGTTCACACTTCTTGTTAAACAGGTTTAATTTAATCGTAGTTGAAAATTAACTTGACAGTTGCAGTACTTAAACTGGTATAAAACCTATATAAATGTGTTTGTTTGTCGTTAAGGAGTTCAAAAGCTCATTTCAGAACCCGAAAAAAATTACAAATGCAAGATTTAAAAGTCGAACCAGTTATATATAGTCATGTTTAGTGCTTGGTATGAACTGTAGTAAATACTTAATTACTTCGTTCTTCTTTTATCTTCTCATTTTGTATGTGTTGTGTGTGTGTGCGTGCGTGCGTGCGTGCGTGCGCGTGTGTATGTGTTTGTGTGTGTGTGTGTATTATTCAATTTCCTAACAATGTCATTCTTTTACCTATCAGACTTTTAAAGTGGAAAAAAAATGTCCATCTCATTGTTCAAGAGAAACAAAGCAAAACTAAACAAATGCAATGCACGTTTCTATCGAACTCAGGCCCGGTCCACACTTAGCTGAGTAATTTCGAAGACGCAGATTATTTTCTCCGCATTTAAAAGAAATTTGCGTTAACTCGTTCTGTTTCCGAATCGTATTTGACCGTCCTCCGTACTTTAAAAAAATCTGCGGCTACAAGTAGCGTTTTCGAATCGTATGTGCATAAGAGCGAGCCGAGATCCAAGGCATGGTGTCATCGTATTTGAAAACATCAGTTTTCACCCGTCCACGCGAATACGATACATCTCCGTTTTCAAAAATCTCCACCCAAGAGAGCGTAGTTGAAAACTTCTGTTTGCTACGTGAGGACGGTATTTGTACACGGAGAAACTGAACATCTTCTTTTCTTGAAAGCATCCGGCTACGTGAACTTTTAACCAAAGACACTATATATACACAACTTTTTTTTCTATATATTTTCCCATTATTTAAAATCTGATTACATTAGCCTTCTTTTTAGCTCATGATTTTTAGCGAACTATAGCAAAACAATGAAAAGAGGTGTTGATTGCCATCAATATTCCTTTCATGACACTGTAAGTGTGTTTTTGAACCCAATCGCTAGATTTTGTTAATCCATACTGTATATACCAGCACTCAACGGCGTTTAATCATTCCAAACTTATGGGAGGGGCTGACATCACCCCTCTCTTTCCTTTAACTTTGAAAACATTTGAAACGGAAAACATCGAGCTTCTGGACAAGGGGTAGGTAAATTATCCGAATGGCGAAAAAGAAAAAAAACGGAACGAGGGAAAATACCTAATGTGGTGTTGCAACAACCGCCCTCCATCCCCTTCCTGAGAGAGAGGGTTAAAAGACGTGTTCTTAATTATGTACGAATGATACCAGAAATATACAGCTGTAATATTTCACTATGGTGGCCGTATTTTCATCACCGTTCCCTTCAGCGGTTTGTCATTCTTCCACTTTGCCCACCGTATGTATTGGTTGCCTCCGGTAGAATAATACGGGCCATTAAGATTAGAAGGGCCACATTCCTTGAACCACCAGCCTCCCCTTCTGCCCTGGCCACAATTACCCAATTTGCTGTTATCATTGTCCCAGGTGGTAAAAGGCATGCCCTTATGTTCACTCAATGCGTTGCCCGCATTACCCGAATATGAGCCCACGCTCAGCTTATATTTGTTAACCTCACTAGCAACTTGAAACTTGCCAAACTGCGCATAAGGCTTTCTTCCTTTCCCGTCTACCAAATCTACACGCAGTACAGTATTACCACTGATCGTCAGTCGGTGTATATTTTTGTTTCCCAACCAGAAATTACCCGATGGTTTTCCAAAGCCGTCTTCGTAATCGGACCATTTTAGGTAAAAATCGACAGAGCTGTCGACCCTTCGCTGAATAACAGTCCAGCCGCCTCCATTGTTGGTCATATCGCAGTAGACTAGCATGGAACCCCTGCCATCTGGGTCGATACTGTGAACTCCATTCACAGTAATACCAATTTTCATAATGGTCGCACAGTCTAAAAATAGTAATAATAAGTGAGATGGTTAGCCATGAATTGACAAAGAAGCATTAATGTCTGTGATACTACTACTAATAATTCTAAATGAGTTTTAGCCCTATCCAGTTTGTGTGCTGTCTTATTGTGTGCATGTGTGTGTGTGTGTCTGGGGGGATCTCTGGGTTGGGGTGGGGAGGGAGTGAGGTAGGAGTAGGAGTGTGGCAAAAAAAAGCTGAACCATATAAGCGATCCTCACAAAAGACCATTCCCTAGGCTGAACTCCTAAATTTTGAGACTTTTTCCTATTCTTTTTTAAGAAATCAGCTTAAAATTACTGCACTGATTGACATTTTAATAAATTTCATTTCCTAAGTTGTTCTCGTATTTATAGTAATATTTTCTTATTTCCGTTTCTGCGAAATTGTAGTATTAAACTTGAATTTCGTTCTAACATTTTTTTACTTACTTTAAAGACCACTAAAGCCTTTTACAACTGCCACAGCTTATCCCTGGGACAAGCTCAAAAACGTTACACGAAGGAAAAGAGGGAGGATGGGGGGGTTCAATTGGACCCCACCCTTTCACTTTTGACACCACTCATCCGATTGACTTGACACTTTGTACAAATATGCAACTACAATCGTATAAATGATGTCCACTAGTGCTACTATTGGAACAAATAACCCAAAGTAAGATCTACCAATCTTAGTTTTTGGAAATGTTATAGTTTTTGTTGGTTTCTAAAGTTTTTATTGAAGTCTTATTAAAACAATGTTTTTGACACTAAAACTACAAATAGAAACAAAATTGAAATTCGAGTTTAAGATGATTTTTTGAGAGTTGTTGAAATCGTAAAAACAAAACTTAAGTTGCACAAATGTAACTTCATCTGTACTGACGTCATCAGAGCTGACGTCTTCGAATACCGACGTCATTAGTAATGACGTCATCAGTACTGACGTCTCCTAATGTCACTTGCCTTTTGTCCTGTTAGTGTTGCTGCAATAAATGATGGGGAGGAGCATAATCCTTGAGCACAAAAAGCCATTTCAGAAGTATTTTTGTACAAGAAAAAGTTTGTTAGACACTCGCCTGCACAGTCCCGGATACTGCAGGTAACCACGCGTGTGGTGTCCCCAGTGCAGCTCATCCCCCCATGCGCAGGCGCGGGGTTGTTACAAGTTCGCGTCTGCCTTTGTTGGCCCACATCACAGGCTCTGGAGCAGTTCCCTTCGTTGGTCCAATTAGAAAAACCTCCATTTACTATGAATAAAATCATATAATGGATTGTGAACAACACCATGTACAATACAAAGCAATATAACAGTACAACTATTGCTGTTTTTTTTGTTTGTTTTTGTTTTTGCTTCTAAGAACTTCTAAAGTTAACCACGTTCTGAGGTATTCTGCCTTGAACCTGATGTTTCCAATACATTAACGCTTGGCCTAGCCATTCAGCTAGATTACCTCTTGCTATTTCTGAATGATTGGTGCACATCAATGATGTTTATCTTAATCTGACAGTTATTTTCCAAATGTAAAAACAAGGAGTGTCAAATAAAATTGTTGTTGTTGTTGTTGTTACAACACAACACCATACGACACATTACAATGCAATACAGTACAATATCATTCAATACAATACAATACAACGCAATGCAATACAATACAATACAACACAATACAATACAACGCAATACAATGCAATACAATACAATACGATACAACACAATATAAACAATACAATAAAGGGTTAGTTTTTGTCATGTAAACACTGCTAACCAGGGTTCGGTCCGGATTTAACCTAACCCACCTCCAGACTTGGATTCGAACCGGGTTCGAGCTTAGAAGAATGTCGCGTAAAAAAAATAACCTGGGTAGAACCTAGGTTACATCAAGGATCTTTAGAGTTCTACAGAATGCTAAAGTGGTATTCCAATAAATTTCCTCGCGATTTCAAAACTTTAGCTTCGAGTTTTCATGTTAACACACCTACACACGTATGCGTATGAAAAAGTAACGCAAGTTCGCCCAAGATTTGTGTTTACACGCGTTTTTGGTATTTGTAAGGAGCCGTTGACTGCCAACCCGGATTAGGACAACAGCTCCGGTCAGCCTTCCTCCAGTCAAACGCTTGTAAATGTTTACAGGAACCTGCTGTCTGACCCGGCGGTCTGTTAGACTTGACCTGGCACAAAACACAAGCGTTTGATCTTTACAACCAGTTAATTCTACAACTGTGTTGCAACCTTAAACGCAATTAAATTAAATTCATAAGAACGCTATTAACAAACAGGGCAAAAGAGCACATTAATTCTTAAACTTGTAAATTTTTTCTGTATCTTAGCTATTTTAAGATTATTTTCGATTCTATAATTATTTAACTGTATATATATTATAATGTTTAGATAGTTTTTAATAAGTGAGGAGCCACCATGTGGAAATATTGTTAATAAACCATTATTATTATTATTGTTATTATTATTATTATTTTCTATGTCACATGTACGCCCACGGGCTACATGTAGTCCTGTGGATGAATTGCCTTTAACAAACTCTGACAATGGTCGACCGGTATCTTTTCAAAAAACTGTTGTAGATTTCCCGAAAATTTTTAAAACTCACAAACATCACGTACCGGGACATTCGCGGACAACACAGTTTATCGTTCGAAGAGTCTCTCCAGTGCAGTTCCTTCCTCTAAACGCGGGAGATGGGCTGGAGCAAGTCCTTGTTTGGTTTTGTGTCCCTCCACCACATGTTTTGGAACATTCACTGGCGTTAGTCCAATTCGAGAAACCTCCATCTACTTTATTTGAAACTGTTTTCAAAATGAAATGGTAAAATTAGATTTCATATCAAAATACTCATCACTATTATCATCAACATCATCACCAGCGCCACCATGACAATCACCATCATCATCATCACCATTGTCGTCATCATTGTTGTCACCATGACCATTAATATGACCATGAATGTCACCATCAACATTGCCACTGCAACCACCATTACCATCACCATCATCGTATTAGTCACTATCACAATCATCACCATTGATCACCATCTTCATCATGATTATCGCCATCATCATCATCGACACCATTGTTTTCATTAGTATTAACATCACCATCATCCTTATTACTACCACTATCACCATTATCATCGTCGTTATACCACAATCAACATCATTAGTGGCATCACCGTCACCTTTATCTCTATTACTAAAATTACCGCACCACATCTATCACATAACTATCATCATCACCATCGATAAGTCACTTTCTTTACCTCCGTCATCACCATCATTATCACATCACCACAAACTTAGTGAATTCAGTAATATGAAAACATTAACCATTACCATCTTAACCTTCATCATCATAACAGTTCTTATCTTCATTAACATGGCAGGACTTAAGATCAATGTTCCAGACTTTTCGAAAATCTTCCGAATTTTTTACTCCAAGGATACCATGAGCGTATGGTTTTTCTATGCAAAGCTTTGAGAAAAAACCTGGACGTTTTCCAGGAAAGCCAAGAATTTATGGAGCCTTGGGGCAAGAAAATGACTTACGTGGTTCACTGCAGTCTTTCCCGATCCAGTAGGAAGAACAAGAGCACTTGTAGTCATTAAACAGTTGTGAGCACTTTCCACCATTCTTACAGGGACTTGAGGCGCATTCATTGAGGTCTGGAATGTGTAAGAGTATAGAAAAACATTAAGCTCAGAAGCAGCAGTTCCATTCGTGCTGACGGGAATCTTTTGTTATATTTGCCCAAGATTTAGCTCCATTGCTGCCGATCTGACATAATTCCTTTCTGCTCTTGCTTTGCTGCGCCTTGACTGATACAATATTCAGCGTAAGAGTGATAACAACGATATATAAGTCATATCACCGAAATCAGTACCTAGGTAGCGCTGCACAGTTTTATATACGTCTAGGGGTAAAGGAATATTGAAGCTTTGTACGTCTTGGCGGCGACCAATTTGAAACTTTGTGCGTCTGAGAGGTTACCAAATTTGAAATTTTTCACCATGGGGGGTGAAAAATTATGATGCTCTGTATGGCTTTTGTTTGGATGGATGGATGGATAGATGGGAGGATGGATGGATCAGTGACGGATGGATAGATGGATAGATAGATAGGTAGGTATGTAGGTAGATAGACACATAGATGGATAGATAGATAGATAGAAAGATTGCTATAAAAGATTTGCAAATTGTGATAGACTCATTTCTGCCGAAAACATCGTTGCTGTTGTCGTTGTTGTCTCACCACCCACCTGGATACTCCCACGGGACCACAAGGTTCCAAGCCGTTGTCGACAGCACATGGAGACCAAGTGCAGAACCTAAAGCAGTGAGGACATTGGTCTTTGTTAACAATTATATCTTTCATGGGAAATGCAAAATCACTATCGGTGCCCTTATGTCGTATTTCTTAGATACTCTCTTGACATTATGTATGATAATATTTCAGAGAAAAGGAAACTTACCATCAAATGAGTGATTGTTCAGAGTGAATTTGAAAACTTTAGTTTCTTTTAAGTGTTTCTATATTGCAAATTAGTTGGTGTTAATCAAGTGTTACTTCGCATAGAATCGTATACATCCCAACGGTTGATTAGGTCTGTGGAAATCGTAAAGATATACATGTCACAAATGTAAACTATGGATGGTAAATATTATCTTCAGGTGTTTATCCAATCAAATAACAAAGTATACTATTATATTGTTCAACTAGACTTTTTATATGTTGTTCCATTGCCCTTACATATATTCTACGTCTTGTGCGTTCTTTTCTTCTTATCACTTTTTAGCTTTTTGAGAAAATATATTTTGTGCACTTCTCGGCATCTACACAGTTTTCATTTAACTAGTACTATCGTAATTGTCATCGCCATTGTCCTGTTCATCGTTCAACTTTGTGCTAGTTATCGTCACTCTCATCGTCATTGTCACCAAAAGCACCGTTACCGTCCGTCAACGCTATCATCCTGATCATTACCATTAGTATATCGTCATTGTCATCGTTATCTACATCGTCATTGTCGTTGTTATTGTCATAGTTATTGCCACCCTCATCATCTACCATGTCACTATAAGTATTGTCAATTTTAAATCATTATGTATGAGGTCACATTTGCTGAGTTTATATCAATAAAGATGTTTATTATTATTATTTTTGTTATTATTATTATTACTATTACTATTATTATTATTATTATTGCTATTGTTATTGTTATTATTATTGTTATTATTATTATTATTATTATTATTAGTAGTAGTAGTAGTAGTAGTAGTAGTAGTAGTAGTAGTAGTAGTTGTATATCGTCATTGTCATCGCCGACATCTTCATAATCATCTTTAATAGGAATCGTAGTTAGGCCTATTTTACATATGATCGCGCCGGATCGCTGAAAATAATGCGGGCAATCGTCAGCGATTATATGGAAACACTTTTCAGCGATCTGGGCGATCGTCAGCGATTATATGGAAACACTTTTCAGCGATCAGGCAATCTCCGGGTTTGTAAGCAATCCTATGCTTCACTGTTTCCAGCGATTCGGTGATCGTAAGCGATCGTATGAAAACAAAGCTTTGCCATATTCATCGTTTTTATCGAACTTTCGCCATAACTATCGCAATCTGATCGCATCGAAATCATCTTCATTTCCCGAACTTTATCATTATAATATTTATGATTAAAAAGTAAAAGGCTAAAAGTTTGATATGGTGTTAAAATGTCAAAAAAATCCAAACGTTTTCGGCTAAAAAATTTTCCCTGATGATGACTTTTTAATCGGAAACGTTTGGATCTTTTAACATTTTATCAAACTTTTAGCCTTTTACTTCATATTTTATCAATTTAAGCGACCATTATAACATATTTATGATTGTTATTACTTAGTACTGTAACAGGCGAAAAACAAAAACCAAACTCCATAATACTGAAAGCTTAGTTTTCGAAAATAGCGTAACAACGCAAATACTGGTATTTAACGAAATGTAAACAATTTCCCACCTGCCCAAAGATGGCCGTTGCTGTCTGCCTCGGCCGTCCTCACGTCTGGTGTTGTAGTTTTGTTCGTAGCCGGTATGACTGGCACCTCATTGGTCAGAAGGGTGGTCGATTGCTCCCTCTTTCTGTACCAATCAGAACTCTTTATCACACCCCACGTGTCACCGTACTGATCATAGCTGCGCATGTACAGCTTCGTATTTCTGCTGACTCCATAAAAATGCTTCCCCAGCGAATCGTAGCCTAAGATTGTCAAAACCAAGGGATCGAGATCTAGAAAAAGAAAGAAAGTGGCAGTTAGTTTCAGTTTTGTGTGACTTCGATTCTTAACAGTAGATTAACAAAGCACTTAGTAATGATAAAATAACAATAATTTTAAAAGTAATAGTAATAGTAATAACAATAATAAACAAACGAATAAAGAAACAATATTTAACCCGAAAGCTTTTCTCTTTGTTTTGATTTTTGTGGAAGGCTCTGGATAATTGTTTCCTTATATTGCTATGAGCAGTTTCAAAACCATGCCCAGAACAACGCTAGTCAGGGTTAAGTTGAGCAAGCCAATGCGATCTGTAAACATGGCAGATCGGATTACGAACGTAAAAAAAATAGACAATTTCTGAGAGGATAAACGGTAAGCCTAGAAAAGTATCAAAAGCAGTTGTAATCAGGGATTGTTCGCAGTCACAAGCAAATTGGAAAACTGGTTTATTAAGTTGTTGTTTAACTCTTTGTGTACGATGGTTTAGTAATTCTTTGCAATTATGTCTTACAGTGATTATGGCGGTAGAACAGCAGTATATATTTGTCGCTCAAAAATGCTTCATTCGTGAGATTATCCGCAATTTCCATAGCCTCCTGCCTGACTTATCAGTGACGTCAGCAGTTGTTTTGAAGTTTTCTCCAGTTTGAGGTCCTGGTAAGTATTGGCTCTGTTAGTTCTTTTTCGAGCCATTTTCCGGTTATAAAACCGCAGACTTAGCTGCCTCGTTAGGCTATAACGGTTGGTAAAGGGTATATCTGCTAAAAGCAACCAGAGGTGAGAGGTGATTTCACGATGATTGGGAAAGCCGACATTTTTTGTAGCAAACAATGGCAGACACGAGGTGAAGATATCTTTCTGGCCGTTTTGTTGATGGATTCTAGCACCTACTAAGACAGTTGGAGCGGTTAACGACAACTTAACTGCCAAAGGGCGCCGTTTTTTTCCAATAGATCTAGCCGGCACGATAGTTATAAAAAGAGATGAGCAGACATTCATCTTGGATTTATATCCAGAATTCTTATCGGGCAAAAATAACGAAAGAGTGGATTCAAAGCTTCTACAGTATAATTAAAAGGCCGTAACTCTGCCTGTGGCGAAAGGAACAAAAATTTTTGCTAATACTCCAGTTAAAGTTTCTGGAATTGTGAACTGTTTGTTAAAAAGATAAAACTGAAGGCAAAAGTGCCGCGTTTCCTTGGTGCTGTCCCTGGAGCATTACCATAACCATTTGTGCTGATGTATTAAATACAGAAACGAAAGCAAACTATTGGCTAACAAAATCACCGATTTGTTACTGCCTTTTTTGTTGGTTTTGATATTTAAAAATTTCTGATATTCATGATCACTAACACGGACTGCCTAGAGTTAAATTCAAAAATACCTAATTAGGTAAAGCATTTCGTTGTTTTTCGAGATCTTTGTGTGATTCCGAAGAAGCTGTTTAAACAGGTAATGCTTTGTCCACCTGTTTGTCTAAATACTATATTTCTAAGAGGACAACTTATTTTTCACGCTTTTTGCTTGACTATTGCATGAACAGTGAGCCTGGATTCACATTTTTATACCCACGATTGCTTTAACTTTATTTTATGAGCCTAAACAAAATACAGCTTCCGAAATATCACCTGAATAAAGTACATCAGATCGAATGAACGACTATTGCTCAGTTATCACTCATCAAAATACTTAAGCATTGTATGGGAAAAACGTCTTTAGTGAGAGTTAACTCGAAAGTTTAAAATACAAAGAGAATGCTCGGTGTTTGGCACATTAACCACTATATACGTTTTGAAGTATAAACTTCAAAACTTGGGAAAGAAGATGCTTCATTGTCCTTTTTGTGTTAAGTATTCTAGTAGTTTAAATCCTTTTAGAGCTCTAAAAAATCACTAAAAAAACCCTGATATTTTATTAAAGACAACGTATTTAACTTTGCGAAGCACCCACATGCAGGAGACAGAAGTGGTTTCTTAAAATTCTTGATCGCTACTTACGACATAGGAAATATCGTCTAGCACTTTACCTATCCACCGCTTTCCGTCGTAAGACCTGTGACAAGTGCTGCGTCTCAATGAGGCAAAAAGGCTGTAGATTTAAGTGCGCAAACCATGAGGTTTAGTTTGAGGATTGCTCTTGGTCTTGCATCTGGCGGTTCGCGGCATTAGCTGCTCAAAAGATGTTTGTATAGACCCCAAACTATTAGACTTAAGTCTATTCGTTGAGAAGATTTCCCAGTTAGGTTACTAAAAGCGCTTCAAATTTTTGTGTGCTTGAAGTGCACTTGGAAACAAGTACAGTTGTAATAAAAATGGGAGATACAGTGAACACGGTACAGGCAAGGAAGTAGTACTGTTAATGGTTATCGGGAAATGGTCACATGAGGTAACGATTACAGTAAAGTTAATGGTAACAGTAAAAGTTATAGTAACCTTCACCGCGATGGCCTAATAATGCTACAATAAAAGTAACTGTAATAGTATACAATTATTCCCCGAAGTGGAGGTGACTTACGGTGAATCAGTAAATACTAACCGCTGGTCACGGATATTGAGGGGGATAATTGTTGTAGTATTTGCCAGATTAGTAAATAGATATAAATAATTTCGGTTTAAATGCTCTAAAATACTGAAAACGCCTTTTTTCTGAAAAAAGCGCGCGTGCAGTCACGCATGAATGCTAAAAAGTAAATACCGAGTAATTATTCACCGAAGTGGAGTTGAATATCTTGGGCTTTCACCGACACTGAGATGAGTAACTACGTTAGCATATACCCGAACAGTGGATCAGTGAGAAACAGGCTTTAAAAATATCAATTTTTAATAATCAGAAGAAATTATTTTTCATTCAAAGCCAAGCTACAGCGCGCGCATGATCGCTAATCAGTGAATATCTAGGATATTCACTTGTTAGTGAACCAATCACAGCGCGCGAAAAAACATTGACTGGTTGGGTATATGCTAACGATGGACATCTACTCTTTATGTTCAAATTATCTACTGGTTTGGCAAACATTAGAAATGGTTATGGCAATGGTTACGTAAGGCAGTGGTAACAGTAAAGGTAATGGTAGTAGTAATAGTAATACTAATGGTATAAAAAGCTATTTGATATTATTAACACGAATTTTTTTCACAAGTGAGTTTAAATTATCTTTCTCTAAAGAACTAATAAGCCATAGACGCTCTGTTAAACAACCACTGTAACCTTGTTTGGCAAAATATCAAGTATTTGACTTATATCCTCTTGTTTGGTGTTGTAAACAATTGTTTTTCTCACCGTTCCTCGCTGTGTTTTACTTTACATACAAAGAGCATCGTCGGCTCTTTTAGTACCAGAAAACTTCTTTTTAACAATGGAGGCGTTGCTGCAACAAGAAAATCAATCTACTGAGAACGTACATGAAGTTCTAACTTACTCCTTTTGTTTTACTTAAAACATGCAAAACAATAATCTGTTTCCTAAGTTTATGTTTTGAAAGTGAGGAAGATAACATTATGAGACTTTATCCCTATAAGACAGCCAGTTACGTTGTCACATTCATGCATTAGCCTTGGTTAAATCCCTGGCGTCATTATTTCCACGCAATGATCTTACTCGGCGAAGCTTGCCCCAGTTTTACTTTCCATGATGCAACTAAATAGAACTTATTTTTAGATGGAACATTTAACAAGAAACGAAGACGCTAAAAGATCTTGTTACTATTTTTGCATACCTTGATCGTAAATGGCAGATTTCACTCCAATGAGCTCTACCCGTAAACACGTGACCCCTGGTTCTTTATCCAGATGAAATGTCACCTTAGTCGCTGTTTTAGGAACGATAAGATTGTGCTCTACCGCTTGCTCCACCAAGTTACCAAGAAATGTCTACGAAAGCACAAGTAATTATACAAGGTAATGTTTTAACTGTTTACTTGACGGTGCGTTGAAATGACGTGTTACATTGTAACTTGTCAAAGACGCTTGAGTTTAATTCAGTGGTATACAATATATTTGAACTGTGGTCGTGTTTAGATAAAGAAAACGTTTTCAACTTTATAATACAGGAACTTCTTCCCTTGCTCCTTTAAACGTTTTTTGTCGCGGGTATTCACAAGCCCCATCCCTGTTTTTGTAAGCAATACGCAAATTTTTCCGATTTTTCCGTCCAATTTCAGACGTGATTCTAAAATGGCTACCATTGCAATTTTCAAGTGTTACAAAAGCATAGTGTGTATGTTTCCACGATTAATTTCAGCTACTAAGAATTGGTTCAGTCTGCGTGTTTTATGTGTAAACATTCGAGCAGAGGCCTCAAAATATCTGATTAGTTCCCAGTAACTCTCAACAGTTTCTTCCAAAAGCCATATATCCATGCAATTTCGCACCAATTCTTCAAATATATACCCAACTTTAGATCAAAACATACCTTTTGAGGCACACTTAGATGTAGTTCAAGTGTAGTGTTTCCAACTCCCCCCCCCCTCCCGCCCCCTTTACTTTCCTTGACGCCGGGCGTCGTTCGATAAGGGACGTAGAACCTTCAGCGATAAATCAGTCTCGAGTTCCAACGTAATCTCACCTTAATTCTTCCGTTCTGTGAGTACAGTTGACCATCAAACGCTACGTTCAGTATCTTCGAACCTTCTTCGCAGTGCGTGTTAAACTTGCACGACTTCCCCTGTGTTATAAACTAGAAAACAACAACAACATTTTACTAACAAAATACATACTTTTACAACCTTGTCATGCCAGCTAATGGCATGGCTAATCGAGGTGACCAGATATAAATAAATACATTTACAAAATAAGTAACAAAAATGTGGCAAATAAGGGTATTCTCAACATATATGATTGTTGATATCATGACGTGACAAAGTAAACGCCAGATGTTACGACAAAGGAAAGTTCTTATTTTCAATTGTTAAAATGTAATTGTCTTCTTCAAGAGGTGTGTGATTAAACACGGGGTTTTGAGAAAGAGAGGACATTTATTTTTGATCTAGAATATGTGTGTTTATTAGAACGTTTACGGTGTATGTGAAACGTTTATTCATGAGCTACGTGCTTCATTTTTCAACGTCTTCCATGTTTTTACCTTGTTATGCTGTGTACGTGGTTACACAAAAAAGACTCAACTCACCTTTGTAATGACGTGTGGCTGTGTCAGTGTAATGCTCAACGTCCTTACTGTGTCCTCAGCCTTAGTACACCAAGCCGAATTAATGGGAGCATTCAGTCGGGCATTCTTCTTCTCTCCATTTATCCTTGTATTCTCTGACGACACGGTGATCTGACTGTTCGCAATCTTCCAAGACTCCAGTCCCAGGGGTGAGGCAATATCTTCTACGGATGACACTTTGCAAATAATGAAGGCAATAGCAAAAACTTTAGAAAACTAATAGCAATAATAAAGCTAAAAATAGTGTTGTTAAAACATTGGTAGCAGTAGTATAGAAATAGGTAGTAGTATATATATCAGTATTAGTTTTATTAGAATTACTATTATTATAAGTAGTAGTAGTGGAAGTAGTACTGTAGCAGTAGTAGTGGTAGTAGTAGTAGTAGTAGCAGTAGTAGTAGTAGTAGCAGTAATAGTAGTAGTAGTAGCAACAATAGAAGTAGTAGTAGTTACTGTAGTAGTAGTAGTAGTAGTAGTAGTAGTAGCAGTAGTAGTAGAAGTACTACTACCATCGCATCATTGAAGCCTTGCTAATTGCAGAACTCCTCCCCGATATGAACAAACAAGTACAAGCTTTCTCTTTCTCACTCTTCCCCTCGGGGATTTTGTAACTAAACGGACAAGTATATAACTGTATACAATGGTTTATCGCCTTTAATACCCCTGAAGATGACGTGTTGTCCGTGTTTTAACTTTCAACTTCCACTTATTAGTACGTTTTAGTACTTCCTTGTTTACTAAAAACAGATATAGTTATAACAACAATAGTAACAATTATAATAAAAACAATAACAACAGTAATACTAATGATAAATATGGTAACATCAATGATAATAATAATAGTAACAATAATAATAAAAATGATAATAATAATAAAAAAAATAGTATTAAATAATGTGACATGTTTAGTGCCACATTTTATTTACAGACACGTCCTTGAACGTCTTTAAATAATCGAATCTGCATTTCCAATAAAACCTCATACTGACCTCACTTGCTTGATGGAGAGAAATTATAGTTTATTGCTTTTTCCTCTCATGTTGCTTTCAGTTACATGAAAGCCGTACATGATCTCAAACACAAAACATAAGGAAATCCTTATCGCCAACAACTTCAGACGCAAGGGCAACGTCAGACGTACATGTAACTACTAATGGACAGCTAGCAAATAGAGGGGATTAGCAAGAAAACAGTTGGGCATGTCAGCAAACCTTTTGAAAGAGCGCAGCCATAGATTTCTAACTTCATGACAGCTCGCCCACTCCACAACACTGGGTTGATTTTGATGTAGCGGGCCTCTATGATCGGATTGATCAACTCAAAATGTCTCTTCCCTCCTTCTGTGTTGGCAAACAGGTTCTGAAAACACGTTCAGGTTCTACCGTTTTTAAGTTTTACATGTATAGCATTTACGTGATTCAAAGTATTGCAAAACAATTAATCGATAATTTTTGTAATTCAATTAAGTTCCCACGTGACCTTTGACGTCATAGGTACTGCGCAATACCATTTTTTAAAATCTAAGATGGCGGCCATGTACTTTGTACTGTGTCAAAACTTTATGCTTTTTCCAATTGGTTTGCATTTGAAAAACGTTTCAAACAGCGATAAAACATTTTAAGTTAAACTTATAAAATAAGAGGCAAGGAATTTCAGTAAAATATTAATGATCCATTTTAAGAGATAACGTGTAGTTTGAACATTGAACTTTCGCTCTGAAAAATGTGCTCTTTATTACTTAATTTCTTTTGAATATTGTTATATTCAATTGTTTATTCGTCGTTTTTTAAGTCAGAAACTTTTCTGAACTATTCTTTCCAAACTTTAATGACGTACTTGTTACGTCACATGACGTCAAGTCATTTCTTACAATATGGAAAATAAACAAACTTGCTGTGAACTGTCAATTGTTTAAATATCCCCACTATAATTTTAACTGCAAAAATGTTACAGTTTGGAATTCTTAGAGCCCCCCCCCCGTCCCAAGTCTGAAGGACACCGTTCTGATTAGGGTGAACCCCATTCAAATGAAGGATGGGGGGGGGGGGGGGGACAGTGCCCGCGCCGACTTTTAACTTTCGACAACTTCCCTAATATTAATGAGAACAAGACTTTGGTTGCTGTCAAAACTGAAAGCTTTTCTTAGTCCATTTGCATTTGAAAACGTTGAAAACTGAACTAACACAGTTTTAGTTACACTATTAGCGTTAAATACTAGGAATTTGAGGAAAACTTGAAAGCTACAGTTTAAGATCTAATGTAAGGTTTGAACATCAAGCTTTCGCTGAAAAAACTTTGTTTTTAAAACTCAATTTCTTTAAAATACTGTTATTTATAATAAAAGAAAGTTTTAATAACATTTTTTACCGTTTATTTGTCGACTTTTAAGGTCGGAAACGTCTCTAAAATTTTCTACTATGATTAGGAAAATTTTAAACAGAAAATTTTGACAGGTGTGGCGTCATTATGACGTACTGATGACGTCGTACGGCAATTAAACTACACAAAATTTATTAGTTTATGATTTTCTACTACCTCGCCAAATTTCTTTTCATTAGCATTTATAGTTTTAGAATGGGCCGCGGGTACGTTCCGCCTCCACCCTTAAAAAGCCCAGGCGGAATAGGGTTAAAAGTCTTCCTCATAACTTACTCTGACGTCCACATTGTTCTGTTCCTTTACAGTTTTCCAACAGAGTCCATCTAAACTGTAATGTATTCTGAACTGCTTCACATATTGCTGTGGAAGGCCTTCAATTTCAATCTAAACGCAAAATGGAGTTAAAGATGTTTATTTCCGCTATTCCGTTAATTTGGATACAGCTATTTAAAAAAAGGTTGTCATAGTCTATAGTCCAATACTAGAACCGAAAGGAACTGTGGGATCTAAGCAGCACAAATAATCATTGCTGTTAGCATTGGCTTTGCAAAATATAGAATGCCAGGGCCGTAACCAGCGTCAGGCAGGGGGGGCAAATGTCCCCCCTAAATTTTGGACCGGAAGTAATTTTTTGTATGTTTTGTCTCAAAAGGAGATAAAAATCGTCTGTAGCAAATTTTCGTTTCTTGAAAATCCCCCCCCCCCCTAAATTTTGTGTCTGGTTACGGCCCTGAATGCAGGTTCATCAATCATTGCCACGGCAATGCAGTAACAACCTTCGCTAGCGCAATAATACTCATTTTGAGTGTACCCCAAAGTTCCTTTCGGTTTCAGTATCGACTATTGACTATGACAACCTTTTTGAGATAGCTATATGTTTCTAAAGTTTAAATTTGGAAGCACATTTGATTGGGATTCAAATAGTCCAGTTTTGCAAAACTCTACAATCTTTGTTACGTTACAGTTTAAAGTAAATTTCTTCAGTTTTATCGTGAAACAGTTCTTTGCACAGTTCTCCAAAAGTTCGCAACTAACGCTCGAAATGGTAGCTACTCAACAGACCTCACAGACAAAATATAAACCATTTCAACCATTGCCGATCAAACCCATACACTTTCAAAGTTAGCTTGCTCCTTCAGAGGTCTTACCCTGAAGAAGTAAATCTGTAAAAGCTGTAAAAGAAGAAATAAGGGTGTTGGTGTCATTCGGACCCTTCCCCACTACTTTTGACACCATTTATCCGATTTACTTCACGTTTGGCATAAACAATAAAATTCCTCTGCAGCTTCAGTTAAGCAGAATCGCGTTTTGTCTAATTGGTTTCCGTGGCAACCAAAGTTACCTAGTGACTTCAAAATCTTTTGAATTGAATGCTGAAAGTAGTTAGAAAACAGCATTAAGCGACTGAAGTTTACAAAATAGTTAGAATCTATTGTAAAGTTGCCAGCTTTTATTTTTAATACGTCAGTATTTAGTCACTTTTTAGCAAGAAACTAAACTTTCATTGTCAACGTACATATTGTGTGTCTTATTACGGTAGCATCGTCAATCATGACGTCACCTAATTAGAATCAAAAGTTGTGTCAACAAACAAAGAACCACTTATCAAAGTTTTTGGTAATCGGTCAAGCATCAATAGTTTACAGCCAAAAGTTGAGGAGGGCCAACATGATGGTTGATTGTTGAAAGAGTTGCTAGTTCAAATTAACCTTGTTGGAGGTAATTTAAAAATAGTGCGAAACTCTCTGAATGTTTTTTGTATTGTAGATGAGTCAATCTTCATATCTGACGATGACTTCTAAAAGAACAAATGGAGCATTTGTTTGAAACTTTTGTTGTAGTAGTGAAACGCATCACTGGGGTGATCCTTTACTTTACGATCGAAAAATCCCAATGGGTAAAAGACAATATAAGTAACCCAAATCTTGTTGTTAAAGAACGCAAGCCTTAATAATTTAAAGTATATTGTTAAAAAGTGTCAGTTATTGTTACTGTTATTGTTCAATGACCAATGGAATACTTTTTTCTCATAGAGAAGCCTTACTGCATCACACGAGTCAGATCTGTCAAAGTGAATATATTTACCATTTCGACACTCATAATTTTCCTTAAGTTTACTTGTAGGTACTGCTTGCGATCCAACACTGGATATCCGTCTCCAACCGTGAAATAGCCAGAGGTGTTGAGTCGAGCAGCGTTTGGCACAGCTCCCGTTTGGTTCTCAGATAGCGTCTTGTAGGAAGAAGCAGCTATGTCGCTCTCTTTTATTTTGCCATTCATCATACCAAAAGGCTCTATAGCTCTGCAAACTTGAAATTGAACATAGTTGAGGTGAAGACTTCTACTGAACTAGGAGTAAGTAATAGTTATTCCCAGTATTGGAAGGAGTTAATTAGCAGCCGATTGGAACGCCCAAAATGCATTGCTTTTGGTTGGATACACGAGATGTGACTACTTTCACAAGAAACTTTAGAATGAGGAACTGCAGCGTTTAAACTTCTATCATTACTGTCTTGAGCGCCTTAACAAAACTACACCATGCCATGCCAAAACATAACTACATTGCACTAGACAAAAACCATAGCAAACCTAGTCCTACCATAACTTACTGGTCTTATCATACTATCTTCTACCAAACCATACCACATCATAACAGACCAGACCGGATAAAAATAAGGATTATAAAAATGACTTGAGTTCGTTTTCGAGTTACGCAGCTCTTCAAGGATAAAATCCTAAAACTGTTAAATGTATTAGTGAAAAAACCCTAAAACTTTAAAATTAATTTTAGCAATAAAAGAGGATACAACATATCAAGTATTTACACAAGAAGTTTGGTATCTCATTATTAACTACTCAATACTAAAATATCTTTAAAAACCTTCCCTTCCCTGTTTGTTTGTTTTTAGTGAAAACTGTTCCTAAATGATAAAGCGAACAAACTTGTTTCAGAAGGTTGGATTGATTTATGCACTCCCTCAACTTCAAATTGTCCTCAAGCTATCGTAGTTAAGAAAAAGGTCTTTTTTATAGAACAGCAATGGCACACAATACCATAATATTCCATACCATTTTAGAACTCGTTGACCATGTGACCTTACTTCTTACCTGGTACATAATAGCGGACTGCGGATGGCGTTAGACGGATTCTCTTGGAGTATCCAGCTGAGGATCCGGTCCCCTCGTACATCCCACCGACCACGATTGTGGCGTAATTGAACGTGCCTGGGAGACAGCAGCCGTGGGAGTGAATCCTCACGATTAAGTCAAACTCGATGGTTTTTCCACGAGAAACTCCATCAAACTATAAGGAAAAGATAAGGTGTTTCCACTTTAAGGAAACTGTCTTATTTAGACTTAGAACAGACCTTTCAGATTCATTCATGAAGCTTTTGCGTAGATTATATTAAAAGAATGAGAATAACAATAGTGATACCGTTAACCACAACGACAACAGTAATGATCTTGATAACGATAACAATGACTGAAAACAACTAATAATAACAATAATAATGATAATAATAATGATAACAGTAATTCGCTTTTTAAAATCAACTTAAAAACAGGTACCACAGTCAGCAAAGTACTGTCCTCCCAAATAAACCAGTAATTGACAAAGCTACAACGGGAAATTCTACTAATATAATCACAACAACTTAGCCTTCTTTATAGACGAAAAGGTTAAAACAATAGATGTAAAAAAATAAAACATAATAAATATTGTAATTACAAAAACAATACAATTTTCTAAAAGTATTAGACATGTTACAATTTATTTTCAAAGCTACTGGTATGTTTTGCTGTTGTTTATACCGAAATATCAGCCGAGTGTACCTCCTCACAAAACCTTACGCATCCTTAACTAAACGCTGGGTGCAGGCCTGATCAAGGTTTTTCCTGACGCTACCGATGTTTCTTATATGTTTTATTACATATTCTTTTAATGTAGCTGGATATAGTTAGGTGACGATCAAAAACTGCCTCCAGTTTGCGCCGGCTTTCTTCACTATTAGTAGATACTACGTACCGAGTTACGTTGATACCGGTTGTTAGGGACAAGTTCGATGAGGAGAGATCTACCTTAAATATATGATTTAAATGATAGTTTTAACTTATACTTCAATTATTTTTTTAAAACGTTTTTTCTATCTCTACCCTCAGTTGGTTTTATCACGCTCTACATCCATGTGAATCGAGCACTGTTTGGAGCAAGTGAAAACCAGCGTCATACAATATGAAAACTCACCTTAATTGTAAGTGTTGGTGAATGTGTTACTGTGCCCGAACCTCCCGGCCTGGGACGAAACTCCAGCTTGTGAAACGCAGTATTTGTTCCAATGCCATCAATCACAACCGTCACGTTAGCTGCGTTATTCAGAGAGTTACTTGCGTGACTCACCGTCACTCTGTGAGAAGCGATTTCTCTGTTGAAACAACAGCTAGTCTATAAATATCATTGAAAAAAAGAAGCGCAAGCAACTTAAAGTGTAAAAAAAAATCCATTCATCTCTTGTGCAAACGTAACTATTACTCACACAAGATGCGGCGTTTATGAGCTAATGGTTCAGCTGAAGTAATGCTAGACGTGAGCACGTTTTAACTCGCTTGTTTATACGTGAAAAAATTAATACATACATACATACATTTTATTAAACCTTCCTCAAAAGGGTTTTCAGGCCTAATTTACGTGGTGTCAATTATAATCAGAGATGGTGGGTTATCAGTTCCATTATGAACTAATTGGCAACGGTGACCATATTTGGTAGCACGTAAGGGTGAGCAACACACATGCACAGAGCAATTTTCGAGCTCAGTTTCGTCATAATCGCAAGTATATCTCCGTTGCTAGGAACAGTCTAGAATACTTTGAGAACTTTTGAAGGTAATTTGAGAAGAAAAGAGATAGGAGAGGGGGGCAATTGTAAACTTTCAAATAACTTTTAGTTTTTCTGGATTTAAAGTAAGTTTCAAAATGAAATGTTGGAGCAAACACTTAATGGGTAAATGCCAGCTCGTGTGCTATCATGGGAGTGGCATTTGCTTGCTTAGGGGTAGTGTTTGTTGCGTTCGATTAAACGTTTTTGCGTTTTAAATACCCTCTCCTAGTCACCCCTAAAACTAAAGTTGTTTCACTGATCCCTTAGTTCTCAACCATTGTGAGATAAGTAGGGGAGTTTAAGAACCCCTCCCCACCTCCCCATTCCACCACTACGCCTCTATGCTCGGCTGAGAGGAATTTGCTAATGCATACAAGGGTTACATTGAAAAAGGCTTTATTTACTCGACGGGTGGAATTGGTATCCGCGTTTTAATCACTGATAGTTTATCCTCACCCGTCAAATACGGGCCGATCGTCGTTCTGGACAACTGCAACAGACAGCTTCAGCACTGGTTCTAGTCCTCGGCAGAAGCAAACATGTGTCTACAATTAAAACAAATGTACATGTTACTTCTAGCAAACACTGGGTTAAATTAAACCAATCAGTACCTACTTGTAATTTCAGTATCGGCTCAAACTGAAATTAAAGGGTGGCATTTGAGTTTTTAAAACCTTTACCTTCCTTCGCACCCAAGGTCTTTGCGGAACTTAGATTTTCACTTTTGACAACCTTTAGTACGTACATGTAACGGAATGCGATTCTCATCCAGACCCCTATAAAAACAAGTTCTTTAATATGCTTTAGCCCTTTAAGCCCCATCTTAGTCACTTTTAACAAGAATTGTTTTTATATCATCAATAAATGTACAAATAATTAATTAAGAAAACTTTAATAAATCAAAGTGGGTGCTGACTACCTGAAATAACCACAGGGGTTAAACGAGTCAGGTAGCCAGTGATTGTAGAATTAAACTAGGTTAATTCCGGCGGGTATAAAAAAGACGAAAAAGAGTAATATTGGTATAACAGTATAAAAACACTAGACAAGAAAAATGTACACACATATATAAACATCATCTACAAAATCTGTACTTAGCACTTGTGGACATTAAAAGTCTATGAAGGTCTGTCAGGCTAATTTAGTGCTTTTGGCCGCGAGTCTTCCTTTTTTAAACCCCTGCTTACCTGAAGTTTGTTACTTAAGAAATCTCGAAAATATGCGATCCTATTTTAGTAACTCTTCTAAAAATGTAATCCCATTGAAGTCAATGTAGTTGTGAAATTGCTATCCCATACAGCCGCACTTCCAAAGTAACCAGTTATTAGGAAGCACCCCCAGGGGGCAGCAAGTTACTAAATTAAGCAGTTTTCCGAAACTTACTGTTTTTACTCAGTTTTACTGAGTTAAGAACAAGCTAAGAACCTTTGAGGCTCGGCTTCAGATCAAATGGAAAACACAACACATCACTTCATTTATTGCATGAAGAGTTTCCTTTCAGGCTGTTCCGCAGTTTCTAGGGAAACGCTAGGTTAGCAGAGAATAAATACCAAAACTGTGCATACACATACACTTTAAAAAACTGAAATAAAGTTTTCGTTTATGACAGCGCCAAAGTGTATAATTGACATGTTGGAAATAAGAACAATTTTTAAAATTCATAAAAGAACAATTGAGACTCAAGTGGTGCAAAACAAAAGGACTTGGCCAAAATTTACTGGTTCTTAAGAAAAAAGGGTGTATGTATAATTGTGTAGGTTTTTGATTTACTCACGAAATTATCAGGACGATTTTGATCGAGCTAGGGTCAATGCTTTAGCGCGACAGAACATTACCCGACTTAACAAGCTCTGATGTTTTTCCGAGTAGATCAAAAGCTGTGTCAATCTAAGATTTCATATTTATCATCCCTAACCAAACATGTATTTTTGAAAACAAAACTCTTGACTTGAGAAACTTTAAACATGCGTGAACTCACGAATGCTTAGCTTCCCGCGCTCTTCAACGGGAATTGTGTCGTTTTGTTCTCTCCCTTCTCTCCTCCGCTTTGGTTACCTGGGGTTTTTCAAAGAGGGATGGAGAGCAAGCGAGAGAACCGAATATATTGGAGGACTGGGGAAGAGAATTGTGAGCGCGCGGGGATCTCTGGGAAGGTGGAAGGAGGCGATGATCCCATGATCCCCCGCGCGCCCTCTTTTTCACTCTTTCTCACTCTCTCTTCCTCTCTCTCGAAGCCTCTGTGGAAGAGAGAGTTCTCAGCAATACAATAATTCC
Source organism: Umimayanthus nakama (assembly GCA_027574985.1). NCBI lineage: Eukaryota > Metazoa > Cnidaria > Anthozoa > Zoantharia > Parazoanthidae > Umimayanthus > Umimayanthus nakama. The sequence continues at coordinate 4,051 of JAOBRG010363904.1, read as the reverse complement.
ATGATTATTTTTTTGCTTTTGACTTTCAAGAGATCGAGAGGAAACAAACTGTGATTTTGTCTTAAATAATGATGTCCATTTGTCTATCGCAATTTCGCAAAAATGCACGACAGTAATTCGGCCTATGATAAGCTAAATTTTTTTTTTCAGCGATGATCATAGGTCAAAGTAAGCCGATAGGTGATATGCAGCCCAAAACAAAGCAATAACCTCGTTTTTGCGCGGAATTTGGCTTCTGTTTATAATAAACATTTGTATAAATTATATATAATAACTAAAAATATGTTTCATGAATCTCTACATGATCGTTGTGAACCAGTACTCACCAACACAGTAATAATGGCTTTCAGTTGCAACTCGACAAGACGATGCTTCACGCAAAAAAGCTTACGCATGTTCCTGTTTCAAAATACAACAAAACAAATTAGCTGTAGTTTTTATGAGGTTCCTTCCCAAAGGAAAGGTTCATCATAATCTATGTGCATAAACAGTTTTAATTTCCTTTTTATTTATTATTATTGTTATAATGTTTTCTTGCGGGCCAGGCGGTAGCAGCAAAAGTTTATAACGCGTATCATGTTTCTAGTTTAATAGAAGCTTGTGCGAATTAAAAACTACGAATTCATGCTAACAATTATGGTAATAAAGAATGAATCTTTAAGAAGATTTGAGGCGTGAATGCTCAAACTTTAAGAACATTCAGGCTCAGGCCAGAAATTGAACTTTATAAATGTCTTTTAAAATAGAATGTGCAACAGTAGGCAGGTGCAGTGCCTTAGTGTGCCGTCTTGCTGAGCATTAGCTATGTTAACAAAAACACTGAAGTCATGATAGCTAAACTCTAAATTCCAAACTACCACACTTGTATACACGCTTTTTTATAAGAGAATTTTTATAAAAACAACGACGCTTAAATTTGCTCAATAATTAAGAACGTTTTAACAACAATCGAGGCTCAGCTTCAGATGCCAACCTAACTAAAAAATTTCCATTGAAAAACACATCTCGTCATTACATGTAGCGTTTTTTGCAGGTTTTTCTGCAGTTAAAAACACTGGGTGAACAGAGAAGAAAATCAAAATTGTGCCGCACATGTTTTTAACATTTGAACTAAAACTTTTTATGACGGTGCCAAAGTGTATAACTGACATGATAGGTGCAAGATCAATTAAGGCTTAAGTTGTAAAAAAACGAGGCTCGGCCAAAATTTACCACGTCTTATAAATAAAAAGCGTGTATTGTCAGAGTCAGAAAAGAGCTAACTTTGGAGAAACTATAATATAAAGAAATTACTGATTATTTTCAGAGTTAATGAAGTTTGAATCTTGACCTGTCATTATTTTTGTGACTCACGATGTAACGTGTATGCAAACCCGAGATGCAATTTAAGGAATTTCCAATCTTGAAATCGAATTCTTGCTTTTAAAATCACATCAAATTAAGATAAGTGATTCACGGTCGGTAAATACCGGCTGATTGAATAAGGCCCAGGTCAAGCGTCGAACTTCATATATTATTTGGAATACTTATATAACACTTTAACTTTAACTTCACATTTAAACTGTTATACTTGACTAAATGGCAGACGGACCATTAAATATACATACATAGATCCGACTGATTGAACACTTGTATGAAAGCACAATTGTTGTTCTTGTTTCTGAGAAAACTTAAACTCCATACCTGTAAAAATACCTAATGTCGTCTTAGGTTCCCGCGCAAGTTGCCTGACGTGGTATAATTTATAGCGGTTACTCTATCTTGAAACACTTTTAAGACAGAAGGTTTTTCATATTATGCGTTACACCTGCTTCGCACCGTTAAAACATTACCATGATGATTCCTGTTTTCGTTCAAACTGTTTTTTGGATTTCCTGCTGTCTTGCAAACAATGAGCTAAGTAAGAAAACGTGGGCAGTTCTTTAAGTTTTCGTTTGCATAAGAATGGCTAGTACGTTGTCAATATGAAACTGACATTTAAGCGTTTAATTAATAATTTTATAAGGCGCTTGTAACTGTAATGTATATCAAGAGTTATGAAAACATCATTATTGTTGTTTGAATATTGCAGAAAACATTCCATTTAAATCTACTTATGTGCGTGTGTAATGTGAATGACAATAAGATCGTTTTTCAGAAGCATGGAGTCGCCGGATAGTTAAATAGTTATAAACCGATATACAAAATCATTCCAATGAAATGAAAACAATTCTTCGAGAATTAAGCTAGTTGTTTCGGAGCTTAAATCGATTTCGATTTCCATGGCATGTTTAGTATAAACGATGCTTTACATGCATATACAGTCATGTGGTAACTTAAAGGTCCATGTAAACGGGCGCAACACTTTTGGCCAAAAACACGCCACATTGTTGGGCCCTGCAGCATGTTGCGTCCGTTTGCATGGAACCAAAAAAAATGTTGGCACTTGTTGCGTATAACTTGAAACTTAACCGGTCAAACTTTTAGCCGGACCAATACAAACGGACGCAACATTGTTGATCAACAACACGCTACAATGTTGTGGCTTGTTGTGTCCGGTTTGCAAGAGCCTTAAGACCCATTTTGATATATTTCGTATTTTGCAGTCTTTTTTGTATATTGTACGAACTTTCTGTAATAGAACGTTGAGGCTTAAGAAATCGTGATAAAGATCAAAACACAGGATGCGGTTAAGGAAGAACGTTATTTGTGTCATATTTTGAATGGCACAAAGAGCCATTATATAAACAGGCGATTTCTTGTGTACTGACTGCAGCTGGCGTTAACTTCAACATTAGGAATGAGAGGCTTTTTTTCAGAACGAAGTATAATCTTGTTAGGCTCTGACGTGTTAAACAGTCAGAAAAATACTTTCCATGTTTATTTGAATAAGTACTCCCACTTCCCTGAGATTGTTAACACTCGGTGTTCCGGGTTGTTTACAGATACTAGACTTACTCAATCATGTGGCTCAAAACTATTTAAAAGATTCAATAAATACAATAATCGCCCATGCCAAAAGACTAAAAGTTAAACAAGCGTCCAGGGCGTTTATTCGAACTGTAATACGGTATACCAGTCAAGTTTTGCCAAACTCCGTTGTAAAATTAAACACATAGAAACAAGTTGTAGTACAGTGTTTTTTAAAAATGACGCTATGGCTGCTATGTTGGTTTATGGTTGGAAGCGAAACAATGAATAAAGAATAACGGTGACAAAATGGAAACGATTAACAAGTAATCACTTTGAAATTACGGGTTTGATCAAAAAGGTTTGTATGGTATTGTATGTTTTTCGCACAGGCCCGTAGCTAGGCCTTAAAATGCCATTGCCAGTACTCTCAGGCCGATAGCCGTGTCACAAATTAAAGACTTCTAAAATTGATTATTTTCTTCTTAACTTTAATATAATGAACCTTATTATCACTGACCTGCAGTTTTATATTTTCATAATTGATAATTATTGTCACGCCTCTTTCAATGCTCGCAAAATACGGTACTTGTAACTTACGAAGAACCAAAAAGTACACAGATAGATCACAGACTATCAGCTACTTGAATGTTAATAAAACTTTTGATTTCGTGTTGAGGCCAGCTCACCAAATCTAAACAAGTTAGCTTAGTTCCTTTTACCTCGCGTACTTACCCCTCATTCTACAACATTACACTCAAGAAACTCAGACATGCTACGTCACTTAAATTCAAAACTTCCGTAAAGGTTCTTATGTTTTTTTCTAGCAATACTATGTTTTTTTTCTTGCAACATTAGACAAAGGCATGGCCAGCCCCATTCCCAGTAGCCAGTAAGCTACTATCATACAGCATGAAATACGATTTCAGAGGGCGCTTTAGAATTGGTAGCGGACACTGGACCCCCTATTGGGTTCTTTGTCTCTCCTTAGCATTTGAATCTACCGAACTACACGCTACAAGGGGTTCTCGTAGTGTTTCTTTGGGTTCACTCCTGGTTGGTGAATTGGTATTTTAAGGGGTTTTCTTGGTGTTTAAGTGCTTTAAAAGTCTGACAATTTTAAAGATCTCAGGGGGCCGCATCCAGATTTTGTATCACGGTC